>APFE031203917.1:51629-63906 GCA_000404065.3 Pinus taeda | reverse complement strand
CAAGTGTTAGAGGTGAGTGAAAGGGCAAGACAACTGTTAGTTGTGACTATAGTTGTGCATGTGATTTGCACAATTAGTGGGATTGAGTTGCCAATGAGGATTGCGTAGTGTTACACAAGGGAAACACATGAATGGTTCAGCTATTCATTCATCCATTCCCTATGCAGGATTGCGCAGTGGAGGCAGGCAAGCAGTAGAGGTGATTTGAGGCAGTGATTGATTCAGATCTATGTTGTATTGTGTGTAACAGGTGGAGCCAGTATTGTACTGTGTACTGTTACATGATCTCAATCAATATAATATACATATAGTTGTGGGGTTTTCAGCTTTATGCTTTCCCTAGGGTACATACTGTGTTGATATGTGTGATTGATGCTTCAATGTGTGCATGTGTATGTTTCTGAATACTGCTAAATTGATGATCAGCGTAGAGGAGGTTATGTATTATGCATGATTCCGCAAATAGTGTATAATCAGGATAATCTCTGAGAATAAGTGTCATATTATTCAAAATTTCTACATATGAAAGAAGTGATCACCATTGAAAAACGTATTATTGCTTTAGAAAAGAAAAAGAAAGTAGCTAAAGATCCATACAATATGGAGGGTTTGCAAAAAGTTCTAAAGACTATGTGAAACGAAATGGTGGAGATAAAGAACAGGTAGTTGAAACCTCCACTAAGAAACCATTTAGGAAGTTCAAAAGAACTGAATCAAAACCACCTAATGCCATATCTAATGCAGAATTAGATCCAGATGATGATGATGATGGAGATATAGTTTTGTCATCAGAGGAGATAGAATAAGATGAGATAGTTGAGTGTCATGGTATGTGGGACTTCATTTTTCCTAATTCTGATACTGAAAGTGAACAAGAAGCTCTCCCAATAAGTACCAGAAGTAAAATCGTTGCAGAGCCTGTTCAAACAACTCAAAAGAAGAAAAATGCAAGCCCTACTACCAAATATAAGGCTCCCATGAAGAAAACTCTAGATTTTCCTACTCAAAATCAACCATCATCTTCCAATCCATCCTCATCATCCAAGACAATGGTAGTCTCTGACTCTATGGATTACAACATTATTGAAGACATGAAGAAGACTAGAGCGAATATTTCTTTATTTGAGCTTAGCAAGCTCAAACATCAACAAAAATTGTTGCTCAAAGAGTTAAATGCAGTATATGTTGTATTATCCAAGGTGGCGAAAGGAACATGTAAGCCACCATCGGATAAAGTAGATGCTACTGATGTTGTTTTGATCAAAGACAAATCTAATTCTCATATTCCTCCTTTTTTCTTGACCTATGAGATCTACAATAGAAATCTGCATAACTACTTAATATATTCAGAGGCTTCATCAAACATAATGCCAGCCTCGGTTTGCTCAAATTTAAACATTGAGCCCCAAAAATCTGCAGTACATATTGTTCAGTTAGATCGAACTAAGATTCAAGTCTTAGGAGAGATTAATTCACTCACCATTAGGTTATCAGCTAATCCTAGAGTAGTCCAGAGAATCGATATATTGATTGCTGACATCCCTAAGTTTTATGGGTTAATTTTAAGCAAGGATTGGTCCGAGAAACTCCATGGTTACATTTCTACTGATTGGTCTCATATGTGGCTTCCCTATAAAGGGAAACCAAATAAAATTAAAATCAATCGGGAGAAGCACATGAACCATACTGTAATAGAGTTTGAGCAGGAAAATCAACCCATAGCTTTCAATAACAACATTCTTGGGAATTACTCAGCCGAATCATTCTTTGGTAATTTAATGCTCAATCATCACCTTTTTCTGTTAATAGTTTCACATCACAAAAAATTTCTTGCATACAGATACATCAAGATGTGTTACTATTGCTGAAGAAATTGTAAATAAACCTGTAGATAAACCTATGTTTTGGTCTTTATATTTTGATGGATCAAAATCCAATGATGGTGCAGGAGCAGGATGTATTTTAGTTAGTCCTAAAGGGGAAAAAACTATGCTATCATGCAGACTAGAATTTGAGTGTACAAATAATACTGTTGAATATGAGGCATTGATTCAAGAGCTTTATAAAGTGATAGGCCTGAAGATTCAATATCTAAAAGTATTTGGTGATTCTGAGATTGTCATCAAATAGGTACAGGACACTATCCATTGCCTTTCTAGACATCTCAAGCATTATCAATTCTTGGTTCAAGACCTCATATCTCATTTTCTAGCATTTAATATTTCTCCTATTCCCAGATCTCAGAATGTAGCAGTTGATTTATTAGCTAATGTTGCTTCTAAGCTCCTTCCATCCGAGGATTACAGTCCTAATAGGTTTTCAATTGAATTAATTTTTAGACCATTTGTTCCAAACAATGTCACCAATTGGTGGGTATTTAATCATGACGAAGACATTTTAAATTTCAAAACTTCTGAAAAATCTTATGATGACCAGATTATTGATGAAAATGATCATGATCTTCAAATAAAATAAAGACCAAATGAGAATTATATACCTAAATCTGTGGTCAAACTTGAAGATCTCAATGATATCAAGGATAGGTTAAAAAAAGTCACTAATTCAAAACTTCAAAGTTCTACTTTAAGGTTTGATTTAGTAAATCTTAGCACTGAGTCCAAACCACAAAATGTTAATCTGGGACTAGGGCTCACTTTAGAAGAAAAATTTGCTTTTATCAAATTGTTAAACAAATATAAAAATGTTTTTGCATGGAATTATGAAGATCTGAAAACGTATGATACTTCTATAATACAACATACAATTCCAATGATTTCTGAGGAGAAACCTGTTCAACAAAAATTGAGGAAAATTCACTCGAATCTGGAGAGTCAGATCAAAGTAGAGTTGAATAAACTCTTGAAAGCTAAGATAATTTTTCCAGTCAGACACTCTAAATGGGTTTCTAACTTGGTACATGTTAGGAAGAAAAATGGTGATATTAGGCTTTGCATTGATTTTAGAAACCTCAATAAGGCATGCCAAAAAGATAATTTCCCACTACCAACAATGGAGCAGACACTTCATTCAGTTGCTGGTTCAGAGTTAATGTCTTTTCTGGATGGTTTTTTTGGATATAACCAAATACTGGTGCATCCAGATGACAGGCTAAAAACTACATTCATAACCAAATGGGGAACATATGCCTATCAGAAAATGCCTTTTGGTTTGATTAATGCTGGAGCTACCTCCAGAGAGCAATGGATATAGCATTCAAGGGTTTTATTAACAGGTTAGTTATTGTCTACCTAGATGACATAACTATCTTTTCAAAGAAAAGAGAAAATCATTTACATGAATTGAAACAAATATTTGAACACTGTAAAAGGTATAGGATTTCATTAAATCCCCAAAAATCATTCTTCACTCTTGATGAAGGTAAACTCTTAGGATTTGTCGTATCTAAATATGGCATTTACTTTGACCCAGACAGGATCAAAGAGATTTCTGATATTCCTTTGCCACACAATAAAAAATCAATGCAATCATTTTTAGGACAGATAAATTTTGTCAAAAGATTCGTTCCTAATTTTTCGCAAATTGTTTTACCTTTATAGACCATGATTAAGAAAAATTCATTTTTCAAATGGGGACATAACGAAAAAGAAGCCTTTGATTCAATCAAACAGGAAATCATTAATGCTCTTGCGTTGAATACTCTAAAGTTTTCTAATAATTTTATTTTGTATACTTTAGCATCCGAAACATCCTATGTAGCTGCATTAACGCAAATCAATGATCAGCAAGTTGAAGCACCCATATCCTTCTTCAGTTCTAATTTACAAGGTGCTGAACTTAATTATTCCAAAGTAGAAAAACAAGCTTTCGTTTTGTTTAAATCTATTAAACACTTTATTTAGGCCATTCCTCCTAAAACTTCATACAAAAGTAATAGTCCCATTCTTTGCAGTGAGACAATTGCTAGTCCAAAGGGAAGTAGGAGAGAAGAGAGCCAACTGGGTTACAATATTACAAGAGTATGATTTAGATACTAAACCAGCGAAAATTGTAAGAGGATAAGATTTTTGCAGGTTATTAGCAGGAGCTTCTAATATTCCAGAACATGAAGATTCAGATAATGCTATTCAAGTAAACGAGATAAGTATCATGGATTCTGAATCTCAGTATGCAAATCTAGTCTTTCATTTAAAAAATAGATATGCTCCTCTTAGTCTCAGTTACAAAAACAAACGTGCCTTAATATTAAAAGCAAAACACTTTGAAATCATTGATGATGTGTTATTTAGAAGGAATTATGATTCGATTTTGTTAAGATGCCTTGAAAAAACTGAAGCACAGAAGGTTTTGCAGGACTTACATGATGGTCCAGCAGGTGGACATTTTGGAGGTGATACAATAGCTCACAAGATAATACAGTCCACATTGAACAACCATTTGAACAATGGGGGCTGGATGTTATAGGAGAGATTGTTCCACATTCTTCCAAGTAGCACAAATACATTCTTACAGCCACAAATTACTTCACAAAGTGGGTAGAAGCAATTCCTTTGAAGGTAGCCAATTCTGATACAATTATTGAGTTCATTGATCAATTCATCATTACCAAGTTTGGTGTACCTAATGCCCTCATTTTTGACAACGCACCTTATTTTTCTGGAAATACCATACTTGAATTTTCTCTTAAGAGAGGATTTAAATTAAAGTATTCTGCAAACTACTACCCTCAAGGTAATGCTTTGGCAGAATCAACTAATAAGAATCTCGTTAAGATTATTAAAAGAAATGTTGATCAGAATCAAAAGAATTGGCACAAGTCTTTGATATTTGCATTATGAACAAACTGCATAACTCAGAAGGCCTCAATAGGTACCTCTCCATTCAATTTAGTTTATGGGAAAGAAGCCATAATACCTACAAACTTAGCACTCCCATCTCTGGCCCTAGTGCGATTTATTGAAGAAAATCCTTCGTTCTCTATTCAATTAAGATATGATCAAATCCTTAAATTAGAGGAAGAAAGGGAAAAAGCCAAAATTACACATGCAAAAAATCAACAGGTCATTAAATCTTCTTTGGATGCAAATCCTACAAGCCCAAAAATTTTACAAATTGGTGATCTTGTTTTGAAATGGGACAAAGCACACGAAGATAAAGGAAAACATACCAAATTTCAAAAAATGTGGCTTGGAATGTTTCAAATCATTGAGAATATAGGCTCATCAACATTCATACTGCAAGACCTATTAGGAAAGAGAGATTCTCTTCCTGTCAATGGGCTTATCTTAAAGAAATTCTTTACTTAAGGAGGTAACCCCTTCTTACCTATAAATATTCATTATGCAAGTTTGTTTATTTTAATTTTTATTTGTAGATAATAAGGTTGTAAATAGTCTTTGATTGACCTTTTAGTATTGGAAATTTCTTTAAGAAAATATTGTAAATACTTACTTTCAATAGATGGAAACCTTTAAGGAAAATATTACAGTCTTAGAAAGATAGATAAAATGTAAAACTCTGAGAACCTCTTTTAGATTTGTAAGATCTTCACAAGCTTTGAAAATACTGTAAATCATTCCAAGTTTTAAAGAGCCGAGAGAGGTTATTTGTAACAAGTAAAGACTTTTCCAGACTTAGTATCAACAACTCTAAAATTGTCATCCATAAAATCTTAAGGAGAAAGTCATTCACCCCATCCATTAAGTTTACGATTTTCAGAGTGTAATTCTAAAATATGTCTGATATAAAATATAAGGGTTCTCATCATGAGGCTGCTTACCATGATCATAGAGTACTAATTATACTTACATTACCAATACTGCATATCAAAATAGGGTAATGGCTTATAATCATAAGACAAGGGGTCTCATCACGAGCCAGCTTGTTCAGTTAAATCACAACAAGTGAATGGCATTGTCAACAGCTGGCCACCAAACCAGGACAATGTCTTTTTATCTTTTAAAAAATTGAAAGAATAGAAATTGAAAAAAGAAAAAATATGTGTAAACATATCTTTTTGAATTTATCTTTCAAAAGTTATACTCTTGGATGGGACAATGAATGATTAAGTGGTTAAAAGGTAACCCTGCCGAGACCATGAATGTTTGCTCACAGCAAAGGCACTACCTGTGACAACAGAGTAAACTTAAAAGCTAAATTGGAGAACCCCCTTGCTTTATCTATATCAATCTATCAAAGCTTGAAGAAGCCCATAATATTTTTATTTTTAAGATTGGAAAAGAAATTACAAAAAATTGTTATTATATTCAGAGTTAATTTATTTAACTATTCTTAGATCATTTTCTTTATCCTCAATAGTTTCCAAATTAAGAAAGTTATAGTTGTTGCATTACTTTCTTAGAGATAACTGTTTCTTCCAGTGAATTGCCAATTTTTGTGCTATACAACAACCCTCCCCATTCCAAAATTTTTATAAAAAAAACTTTAACAAGAAATGGGTCCCCATTTTTGAACCTAGATAAAATCAATAAAACTGTAGAAAATTGATAGTTGTGATAGGTCTTTTGCTTTTAGGTTAAGTTCAATAATAATCGCAACCTTGCCAAATCTATACAACACATGAAAATCCTTATGAAAAGGTCCGATCCGATTTAAAATATTAAACAATACCTTCTTGTAAAACAAATATAAAAGAAAGTCGCATCCTTTGTTTTAAAGATAGACTTAATGTTTCCATTAGAAATCGTTGATGTGATAACGCCTTTAGAAAGTGCATATCACAACTTCTCAAGGAATCATTGCAAGGGGACATACAAAGCCTTCGATGCGGTAAGCTGATCGTAATCGGCCATCGCTGAAAGCACGCAACACCTAAAAAATGCCCTTTTGGAATCCGCCGATACGATTTCATTATTGGAAAGCGTGCTTTCCAATAAAGGTGAAGTATAATGTTTGCAGGTCTAAAGCATAAATCAATTATAAATTAGAAACAAATGATTTATTGATTTTTTAAGATTAAGCCGCCTCCCTATGACAACTCACTATTTATCGCAATCAGAGCCAAAGAGGAACCAGTGAAAAAGGTCTTGATAGCTAAAACTACCTGCCTTGGTCTAGGCAAGGCTTCATGGGAAAGTATATACAATTTACTTGAAGCCAAGGATCCAGAGGAGATTGAAGAAGAAAAGGGAACAACAGATTCCACTGATAAGTCAGAGAGTACTCTTAAGGATTTGGCCAGCTCTTATCTTCACAGACTAGCAGCCCGCGCTAAAATATTACCCTACAATGACTTGTTCAGATGGGTAATTGAAAGTATCAGCATAACAAATAGAACATTCTTGACGGTTGATGGAAGGATGTTCGGGTCATTCAGGGTGGAAGATATCAAAAAGATGTATCATTTGTCTGAACCACAGAAGCAATACAACAAGGCATTTTTGGAATCCTTCATCAAGGAAAATCTCGTGGAATCAGACCCTATCAGACAATGGAGGAATTATCCAAACAAACACAAGCATGAATCATTGGGTATGTACTCTGCAGACTCCTTAGCATCTCCTTACTACTATGCTAGTGCTATGATATGCAGACTCTTTGGAGTCCATGATTCGGCTAGGTTTTCTATAGAGATGGTACCTTTAATGGAAGCAACAGTTAACTCTTATATCATGGATTAGGCGACCATTTTGTCTGATGAAATGGCCAACCAATTCCTTGATTATAGGAAAAACAGGTTTGTGACTACTCGGGTAATACCCCCATTTTATATGAGTGCCTACATTTTGGACACAATTTGTTCAACTTTGATTAGCCCATTTTAGGTTGGAAATGGACTCCACAAAACCAAATCCCCATTCATATTTATCATAAGGAATTGTGGAAAGCCCATTATAAAAATAATCTTCATTATTATGCTATATTCAACAAACCCACTCCTTGGCTATCTGATGAAGCCAATGTCGACCTAACATCAATTGGTAGTTGGTTTGGTGAAGAGATGTTCACCTACATCAGACTTTTTGGCAACACTACTGATCCTCATGTCCTCCCCTTATACATACCTGATAAACCATTTTCCAGAGAAATAGCTTATCAGATAACACCAACAAGGATTTCAAGGAACCTAAAGTAGTCCAAAAATCAAATGTGGCCTTCATTCCCCATCCGATGTGGTACTTTCACACTGCATGAATTCAAACATGTAGAGAAGGAAGCTGAGAAAATTAAAGAGTTAAAGTTAGCAGTCATCCCAAAAAGGAAGTATGATCCAAAAGCAGTCGCCTACAATTTCACCTCCCATGTCAAAATTGCCAAGTTTGAACATGAGAAGGATGATTATGATGATTTGTTCACTTCAGCTGAGTTATTTTCTCAAGTGAAACATCTAGCAAAAATCAGATTGGGAGCAGAAGGATTAGAGGAACTTTTGAAGTTCAGGGCACAGAGGTTGCAAACACTACCTCTGTACTTGTTAAATATTACCTCTACGGTGTAACTAGAAGGCCATTGTGAAGAGAAAACTATTGAAAAGACTCCTAAAAAGGAAAAGAGCCCTGAAAGGGAGTAGACAAAAGAGGGAACTAGTGAGATACTTGATACTGATATAAATATTGATCCAGTTTTAACCAAGGAATGGGAACAGTTTGACCTAAACATCAAAAACCCAAATAAATCCCAAGTGCTCACTACACCAAAATCTCCCGTAGCACAAAAGCCTGAAGTTATGAGTGTTCCAATTGAAGGGACAAGCGGCCTACCAAAGACTCAACAGGATATAGAAATCATTCCCGAAAATGCTACAGAGGAGATTGTACTAAGAATAGAAGAAATACCACCCCTAGATGTATTCTATAGTCCGAAGCACAGGGATGTGGTTAAAAGACAGAGGAAAAAGAGGAAAATTGATCAAGGACCTCTTTTAACTCCTTAGGACGAAATGATGAATGTGGTATGGAAGGCAGAAGTCAATCCCTCTGAGGATTTAACTAAATTATCTTAGTATGCAAGGGCTTATAGAACAACGACAATGGATAAATCCTTAGAGGTCAGCCAGCTAATCAAGGAGAAGGATCAGAGGATCACTCAACTTGAACTGCAATAAGTAGAAGGACAACAAAGAATTAGTCAACTTGAACATCAGCTAGCAGAGCAGAGATGGCAAAATGAGCGACTAAGAGAGCAGTTGAAACTAGAGAAACAAAGGATTGATGAGAAGACTCTCCATAAACAACGAGAGTTGTCTCAAGAATTAAGTAGGCTTCAGATGACAATTGAGCAGGAAAAGAAGGCAAAGGAAGATCAAATTGCACAAATGCAAGTACAGATAGAAAAATACAGGGGTTATCCACAGGTTAGTGAATTCAAAAAAGAAGCCTTAGAGATAAACAAAGCCTTGTACTGATAGTTGAACATCCTTTTCCATAAAATATCATTGGCTAACCCATTGTGCAATATCTCTACATCATTGATTGAAAAGGTGGTGGACGCCAGACTGGAATTGGAAAAAACAGATGAAAGGATAACAAATTTTATGTCTTGGAAAGATTCTGTATAAGGAATGGCTGCCAATTTGCCAAAAATACAAGAATCACACAAGGAAATCCTGTTTTCAGAATGGGAGTCCCAGCTAATCAAAGACGAAAGAGCAACTTCTAGATGCAGAGCTGCAATGAACGGTTTGATCGAATTAGTAAATAACAATTTACATATGTCTAATTTGATCTCTGATTTCTCTCCAGGTAAACTCCCTAAAGCAAAGGCACTGGAACATAATTGGAGGCAAGAGTTGGCGAACATAGAAAAATAGATAGGATAAATCCAAAACTTGAGATGGGAAACATTTTGGCTTTTTCTAGTCAAGCCACATAGCAAGAAGATGGCTGTGAAGTGCCTTTCCGATGCGGTCAACTGCATGATCCCTGAACTCTCTGATGCCACCTACACAGCCAAGCTACACTCCAAGATGAGCCAACCTCTAGAAATCCAGCCCATGCTTGCAATCTATCAGCTACAAGCACCAGAAAAGAAGTTGATTCAATGAATTAGTTCAATCACTATTGCACTGCTATTTTTATAGTAAATCCTAGATTTTCATGTCTACAGTTAGAAAAACACATAGCGATTTTTGTTGATAGTTAGTTTTTATTTTTATTATTTAAGACCCTTTCATGTATTTAGAAAGGGTCCTCAAATTTGTAAAAACTTGACTTGGGAGTTGCACTTTTGTACTTCTAATTATTTTTTTTTATTATCAAAAGTGGATCAAGATTCTGCATTTTTGTGGAAGAAGCTTTGTTTAAGACTTGCAGTTTTGCATCTTCTGGAGGTTTCTCAAATAGGAAAGTGGAATCCGAGTGTTGTTTACATCGGAAGGATTCAAATGCATGCGATACTTATATCATTGTTTTTGTCTTATTTCTTTATGTGAATGAACATTTCTTAAAACTTGCTATTATTGATATATGTATGTTTTTCAGACAATTCTTTAGCATATAATTTCTGAAGGTTTTAGAATTGTTATCATTTGAATATATATGTCAGTGATATATATTGTGATGAATGCGATAATGTTTTTATAATTTCTTAAACAAAGTAATCATTATATGTGTTATCTCAAAATCAAGCCTGATAGGCTGCTGGTCAGGATGACTCTAAGTAACTATTTCAAACCAAGCTTTTGACTAAGGCTTAGCCTCCTTAGCCTGAGAGGGCTCTCTCAAAGGGATTTATGATTTTCTATTAGTGATAAGATGGCTAACTCTTGTGATATAACAACAAAGACAAATATAGTGGCTGGATAAACATTTTGTAAGTTCCCATTGGGCTTATGGAGTCAATCAAGCTTCTGTAAACAATGACACTACCTTTGCATAGAAGTCAGGGCACTTAGCATTTAAATGTTCAGAATACAACTTATATGAAACCACAGTTCACACATGCATACAGGAAATCAGAGCACAATCAGTGAATTCTGAGTGATTATGCATCCATGCAACTGAAAAAAGACATTAAGGGAAGAACAAAACACATATTCTGAACATGACAAATCCTTCATGAATCCTGAGAAGAAAAGTAGATCTTTTATATAACTGAAAATGGTCTTTACATAAGCTAAAACAATACTTTCTGTTATCAAATCTCCAACCCCTGTTACATCCCTGTTTTAGCTATTTATAGAACTCTTATTTCTACCTAATTCCTGTTTCCTCCTCCAGCATGAGGGGAATTTTAATAACTTGATCGTTATCCCTAATGACAGCTATCAACTATATAACTGACTATTAAATACAAATGAAATGCTGACTGTAACTTTTAAAAAGTCCTAAATAGATTATGACTCTAACTCCATCTTCGTGCCATAGTGGCTACTCCTCGTCCTTTGACACCTGGTTCCCTTTAGATTTGGCTAAGCTGGATATTAAATATGCCATATTGGCCTTTAAGTGCTGAATCCCTATCTGCCCATGGTATTTGGAGATGTCCCCTGTTTCTCGGCTTCTTTATTGCATAATTTGATCGAACATGAACAACACCTTTTTGAGTCTTTAATATCCCAAAGAATGGAACGTGGCCATGTTGTAGATATGTTGTAGGCTTTGGTGATGGACAGGTGTGCCTTTTTAAAAAACTCCCGCTCATAAAATCAATTGTCTGTCTGCGTTTTTTTTTTAAAACATCATCTACAGCAGTTTCGTAGCGCGCTACGAAACTGTTGTTTAATTTAAAATTGTTTACTTTTTTTAACCTGAGAGCTCATATCATCCAACCATCGGTTGCCAAAAACTCCTTTTGATGCTTCACATGTGTAGCAGGGATTTAAGCATCTTCAAAACACTAAGATTTAAGCAAAATTAGCAAAATTGGGAACAAAATCTTTCCAGAAAAGTGAATTCATTTATTAGGTACCCTGCTTAGCTCTGCCTTCAACTCTTCAGCGGCTTTCTTCAGTTGATTGATTTCTTCCTCAGCTGCTTCTATTTGGCTTTTCATGGCTGCCACATAATCTCCTTGAGATGTAATGGCTGCTTTACTTTTGCTACTTTTTTGCTGAGGTCGTTTTCCTTTCCCTTTTTCCTCTGTTTTGGGCAGTGCTTCCTGTACCTGCTGGAAATTCCTAGTCATGGGTCTTCTTGGCTTGAAAACAAATTCCTGGGCTGGCTCATCAAACTTAAGCCTTTTTGAGGCCTTTGTTTTCTTAACCTTTACCTGTGGTGATTGTGTCAAATCAATCTCAACCGGTTTAGACTGTTCTAACTCAATAGCCTATAATAGATCATTTAGGCTCGCCTTAGACACAGGGCTCTCTTCGATAACTATGGCTTTGCCTTTCTCTTTATTAATCTGGCTCCTTGTCCTC
>APFE031203917.1:14693-33802 GCA_000404065.3 Pinus taeda | reverse complement strand
TCTCTCTCTCTCTCTCTCTCTCTCTCTCTCTCTCTCACCTTTGCTCTTTTGCTCTCCCTTGCTCACCCTCTCTCCCTCACTCTCTCACCCTCTCTCTCCCTCACTCTTTTACTATCTCTCACTTTTTCTCTTTCACTCTTCTTCTCTCTCATGCTCTCTCTCTCTCTCCATCTCCCACTCTCTCACTCTCCCTCTCCTGCTCTCTCCCGCTCTCTCTCTCCCGCTCCATCTCTCCTTCTCTATCTCTCTCCATCACTCTATCTCTCTCTCTCTCTTTCTCTCTCTCTTTCTCTCTCTCTCACGTTCTCTCTCACGCCCTCCCTTGCTCTTCTTGCCTCCCTCCCTCCCTCGCTCTCTCTCTCTCTCTTTCTCTTTTGCTCTCTCTCCCTATATATATATATCTTTTTCTCTCTCTTGCTTTATCTCTCTCTCTCTCTCTCTCTCTCTCTCCCTCTTCCTCTCCCTCGCTCTCACCCCCCCTCTCTCTCTCTCTCTCTCTCACTCTCTCTCTCTATCTCTCTCTTTCTCTCTCCTAATTTCTCCCACTCCCTCACACTCTTACTATCTCTCGCTCTCTTTCTATCACTCTCCTCCTCTCTCATGCGCTGTCTCTCTCCATCTCCCACTCTCTGACTCTCCCTCTCCTGTTCTCTCTCGCTCTCTCCCTCTCTTCCTCTCTATCTCTCATTCACTCTCTCACTCTCTTACACTCTCCCTCCCTCCACCCTCCCTCTCTCCCCTTTTGTCCCTACCTCCCTCCCTCTCCTTCTCTCTCTCCCTCTCTCTCCTTATTTCCCTCCCTTTCTCCCTTTCTCCCTCTCCCTCCTTCCATCCCTCCCTCTCTATCCCTCCCTCTCTCTCCTTCCCTCTCATGTTCCCTCCCTCTGTCCCTCTCTCTCTCTCACTCTCTCCCTCGCTCTCTCTGTCCCTCTCTCTCTCTCTCTGTCTCTCCCTCTTCCTGCCTCCATCCTTCCCTGCTTCCCTCCCCCTCTCTCCATCCCTCCCACCCTCTCTCCCTATTCCTCTCCTTTCTCTCCCTCTCTCTCTCCCTCTCTTCTGCCCTCCCCCTTCCTCTTCTTCCTCTCCCTCTCTCTCTCCCCCTTCCTCTCCTTCCTCCCTCACCCCCTACTCCTCACCCTTCCTCTCTCTCTATCCCGCTTCTTCTCCCTCTCTCTCCCCCTTTCCCTCCCCCATTCCTTCTCCCTCTCTCCCTCTCCCTCTCTGCTTCCTTCTACCTCTATTTCTCTCACCATCCCTCCCTTTCCCTCCCTTGCTCTCTCTCTATCCCTCTCCCTTTCCCTCTTTCCCTCACACTATAGCTCTCCCTATCCCTCTGTCACTTCCCCACCACTCTCTCTCTCTCTCACTTGCTCTCCATTTTTCCCTCTTTATCTCTCTCCCTCTTGCTCTCAATATTTTTCTATCTCTTTCCTTATCCCTCTCCATCTCCCTCTCCACCTCTCTCTCTCTTTCTCTCTCTCTCTCATCCCCTCTGCCTCCCTTGCTCTCTATCTTCCCCTCCCACTCATTGTTGCTCTCCCTCTCCTTTTCCCTCTCTCCCCCCCTCTCCCTTTCCCTTGCTCGCTCTCTCTCTTTCCCTTTTCCTCTCCCAATCTCTCTTCCGCACCCTCCCTATCCCTCTATCTCTCCCTCTCTCTGTCACTCTCCCTTGCTCACTTTATCTCTTCCCCCCTCTCTCCCTCTCCCTTTAAGTCTCTCACTCTATCTCTCTCTTCTTCTCTTTCTCTTTCCCCACATTTAGTTAAGCAAATCCATTTATTTCACACATTTTAAATAAATTAAACAAATATATTCGTAAGTAAATAATTTTTTTACTATACCATCTAAAAAAATAATAATAATTACTTATCATTAAATAATACAAAAATAAAATTTCCCATTATAAACAATTAATTATAAAACCAAAATAAATTTAATTAAAAAAATCTTTTATACCATATAATTTGAAATCAATAAACAATTACATAAACATTTATTACTCTAAACAATATAAAAATTTAATATAGATAAAGTTAAGAAGAAATAAAACAAGGCACTTTTTCTGTTTTAAAGTTAACCAATAAATATAAATTAAAATAGGGATTATATGGACAAAAATATGGGAGTAACTACATAAATTTCTGAATGTTGGGTTTACGGGTAAAATTACAATTAAATTGGAAAATCACACAACGCAATGTTGGATTGAGAGCATCCGTAAAAAGGGGTATTGTTGGGTTTACAGGTCAAATTACAATTAAATTGGAACATCACCCAACACAATGTTGGATTCAGAGCATGGGTAAAAAGGCTATTGGATGCGCGCCAATCAACAAAGAAATATTAATGCAGAGAAATTGCATATAACCTGTAGCTTTCACACATCATGATATAGCAGAAAGTGCATAGAGAAATGACATCTTATGATAATGATATATACAGATAGCAAAGATGTTAAGATAATCTTTGATATGTTATGGGTTAAAACTATTTTCTCAAATGTCCATGGGAACTTGCTGAGTATTTGGTTAAATGTGAAGTGCTTTAACAAGTCCAATCTCACACCAAGAACTTGTTGAGTATTTGGTTAAATGTAAAGTGCTTTAACAAGTCCAATCTCACACCAAGTAAACATAAATAATAGCTCAAATATTTTGAATTTCCAGAAATCCAATAAAATCTTGAAAAGGTAATTATAAGTGATGAAAATTTAGAGCATTTCATAAAATCTATAATGACCATTTTCAAAGTTAAAGTAAATAATATTATAATATCCACCCACATACAGAAAATAAGCCAAATGCCTTCACCATGACTGATTTAGCCCACATATTGGAGTTGGAGTTGTATCTGTAACAAAAACAGAATCACCATCAAAGGCTAGACAAAGCACAGAGCACAGAGAGCCAGTCGGTATAATTATGGAAGTGCTTGACAGAGACAGAGACAACACAATAATCACCATCAAAGACTAAACAAAGTACAAAGAGTCATTCGGTAAAATTATGAAAGTTCTTGACAGAAGCAGAGACAAGACGACGCACAATGGTGGGTGCACTGCTTGTCCCTAGCCATATTGAATGCTTATTACACACAGACATAAAAATAGACAAAGATAGCCTGTCATGGTTTAGAGATTATGACAATGGTTAGTCATTGTTATTTTTTGGATATAGAAATCTGTAAATTAATCCTTGCCAACGAGATTATATATCATTGTTCTTTCATCTTTAAAACAAAATAAAGAAATTTTATTTCAGTTTTACAGTTATATGAAAATATAGGAAACCTGTTTCACTTATACAGCATGAGAGAGAGGGTTTCTTTCTTCATTCTTTTTAAATAAAGGTAGCTACAGTAATCAGCTTGTTGTATAAGAGGATGGACATGGATGAGTAGAACGGTTCAAGAAGAGGCCTGATAGGATAGGACATATGAAGAGCTATTAATGGAATTCGATATTAGGAAAATTATAAATAAATAAAATAAGGGCTTAGTCGGATTGATAACCAGGAACATAGCAAAATGATAATAAATTAATAAATAAAACATTAATGGATTCTGTATCATGAGCACATAATGGGATTGATAAAACCAAGAACATACATCAAAAAGAAATTAGCTGCGGACGAAGAACAGATTAAAAAAATAATGGATCAGGCACCAACAGTAAACCATAAAGATTTTAAATAATACCAGGCAAGTAATACCAAATGAAGAGAGTGATTAGAAATAAAAATGAAGCTAGTAGAAATAAAGATGGAGCTATTGTACTTGTTTACACCTTCAGAAATGAAGTCTACAAAACTTATCAAATCACTAAAATATAAATACATGTTTCGTTGCATGTGAGCATAGAAAGCGAGAAACAGAGGTGTGACATAACATTACTTTGGCATTTGATACGGCATTCGATTAGTCTATAAATATAGTTAGTTTTATCTCAAACCATTAAAACAGGGGAGGAAAAATCATGTAAAATGTAGGAATGACAGATTGATAGGGCGGGTCATGTGTTTCAATGAGGAAGGAGGATTATCTCTGCTCATTGAACAAAGAAAAATTTAATGTAATCTATGCACCCACAAGCCAAGAAATAAATCATGAATATAAAATGAATACAAGAAACGTACCTGTCATGGCTGCAACAAATATTACTGCTACGTCTCTCTGGTTCCCTCCTGTCCATGGTAAATAACTGCTTCAATTAATGACATCGAACAACAGAGTCTTTCATTAGTCCATTCAAATACAATGAAATTCCCTGCTGTTGCCAATGATGAAACACTTCGGCTCTTCATCCATCCCTTTCTCCTGCTCTTCTTGATCCACATCCAAAAAAACAAATTCGAAATTGATTAATATGCAGTGTTCCCTATCAGATTCAAATTCGAATAGTATGCAAAGTTGAATAATAAAAGCTACAGGATACAGACCCACAATACAACACAGACAGAAACAGAGGAACCCGAGAAACAGCCACAAGAAACAGACAGAAGCATAGGAACACTAGACATACAACAAGAGAAAACACTTCCAATTCAAATACAACAAAAGCTTGATCGACCGTTAGAGGAGCGGATCACATCACATCGCAGTTAACCACAACGTCTATAACAGAAAAAAGCTTGAGATGATTTTCCAGAAATTCTTTGAAATTCATGAAAGCTGTTGGGTTTTGTTAACGAAAACGCTTGAGATGCTTTTCAAGAAATTCTCTTCACATCCACGTCATCTATCCACGTCGGTGCAAGCAGTTGGGTTTTCTTAAATTTGGAATGTTCAGCGTTGAATTTAAGATTGAGATGCTTTTCAAAGAATTCTCTCCACACCCACGTCTGTACAAAGCAGTTGGATTTTCTTAAATTTGGAATGTTCAGCCCTGAATTTAAGAGACACCCATATATATCCACACCGCACCACAACCCTCCATGTATCTCAAAAAAACGGCATTAGATTCCAGGAAAAAGCCTTCATGTATCTCTAGAAAGCTTGATCGACCGTTAAAGGAGCGGATCACACTTCTTTACCACGACATCTATAATAGAAAAGCTTGAGTTGCTTTTTAAACAATTTCTCTTCATATAGATTCCTTCCATTTATCTCTAAAAAGATTGATCGACCGTCAAAAGGGGCGGATCAAACTTTAGCACATCTATAATAAAAAGATGTGGGGTTTTCCTAAATTTACGTACTTTATGTAATCTTGCCGCATGCCCTTTCCGGTCCTCCGCTTTCTGATTTTAGCAATTGATGTTACACGCTTACTTGAGAGGCATTAAGCGTATGTGGAGAGCTTGTTTGATTTTCGGTACGAAGCATCACTAATTTAGCAGTACAGTTGTCTTAGAAGGATTTCTGTTTCCTGAACTTTCACCAGTTTTTTCGAAGCAAAACCTACTAATCGCAATTTAAATGCATGCTTAACTCAATATAATCACTATGATTAACATGGGAGTTGTTTATAATGCGACTTTTTGGAGATTCTGCTGACGGAATCCGGCGGAAGAAATGAGGTTAAATCTTGATTTTTAGCAGTTAAAATGGTTTTTTAACTGCATATTTGGATTCAGCGTCCTGAAAAACCCCTGGGAGCCATTGATTGTGCAGAAATTAGCTATTAAACTTGGGATTCCAATGAATTGCTGCCGGATTTTGACCGGAAAAATCCGCCGGAAAGGCTTTCAAAAAGTCGCGTTATAGACTACTGCGCTAACATGTCTGCCTGAATATCATAATCTGTATGTGTCCTGCATCTTCTCGGAAAAGGTTATGAGTTTTATTGATTTTAAAACTAAAGTACTGGTTAAAAAATGAAAATGATATCACACACCAATTTTATGTTTCCTTTGACACCCACTTTTTTTAGTGTTTAGGTGTGTTAAAGATTTTTGTAGTGTTTAGGTGTGTTAAAAATAGCTAATTACTATGAGTAGTCTAAATTTAGAGTGTGAGTTAATTCAGTAAGTGTGAGCTTGAGTTTGGTTTTATATTGGTAAAAATCAAATTTAGTGTGTGTTATTTTCAGTGAAATGTTGGTTGAAAAAGGATATGGTAAAATCAAATTTCATGTGTTATTTTGAGTGAGATGTTAGTTGGAAAAAGATAAATACTTCATGATGGGTTCATTGTAATCAAGTCAAGTTTGCTAGTTTAGTAGAAGAGCTTTGTGTTTTGTGTGTGTGAATTCTTGTATTAATTGGTATCACAACTAGGTTATTAATAGCCAGGGGAAAGTGGATCAACAACAATAAGTGAAGGAAAAACATGTTTTTCTCTTGATTAAAGCTATAATGCACTCTCCAAATTGGATAGGAAGTGTTATAATGTAGGGGCACCTATGGAGAGGCGCTTTGCAACACCTGCGAGTTGAAACCGTAGGCTGCGTGCGACATCGACTGCATTAAAGCATTAACAGGTTCTTCCTTACCGTAGGAGGCATTAATATGTAGACATTCTATAAGATTATCAGTGTTAACCCCCACAGGGGCTTTATTGGGAGAACAATACTATACCACATGTGTTCATATTAGGGGATATATATTGAAGAAAAAATGACATAATATATTGAGCATATAATAGGGGGTAAAGCATTTTTATATCCATAGATACAAAAAATGGAGCTCAAAGTTAATAAATAATTTTAAAGTGGTATAAAAGTGTTAATGAAAAAAAAGATAGCTACAATACTTAGAAAGTGTATTGGGTGCACATTAGTAAGGGGTAAATAATGTGATTTTTAGAGGTATTTTCCAACATGATTAAGGGTATTGTTTAATATGCCATGAACACACGTGCTATGTCAATAATTCATTAAATGAAGCTCCTGCGAGTTAACCAAAAAAACATTTTTGAAAAAGGCAAAGTCAAAAGTTTTCAAATAAAGTTTTTTTTTAAAGATTTCATATAACATGGACATTTCATATAACTTGGAGCTTAATTCTTAAGCATGATTGGTGGAGGTATCTTTTAAAAGAGCTTTAAAGTTTTTATTATTAAAAGGCTTATCCAATACATATTTGAAGTGAGCCCTTAATAACGTGGTTTTGAACTTGATTTGATTTTTAAAATTTTTTTATTAAAAGGAGTATTTTAAGGTTTTTTCCAAAATAAAGGTGGTTTTATTATTTGAAAATGAGTTCTTTTAAATATGGCTTAAACGAGTTTCCAGTCGTATTTTTCACTATTTACAGGGAAGAACTATTTTATGTGGGCCATTAAGATGGAGACGATGTTAAAGATTCATAATGTTTGGGATCACATCAAGTTTGGATTTATGGAACCTTAGAATGAAGCAGAAGAATGAGCCCTTACTAATGTAGAGAGAGAGTAGTTGAGGAAAGACAAAAAGAAGAATGCACAAGAATTGCATCTTATCCGACAAGGAGTGGACCAAGTAATGTTCCAGAAGATTATGACCACGTCTTCAAGAAAGAAAATGTGGGAGACTTTGGAGATGAGCTATAAGGGTATAAACAAAGTCAATATTGTTAAGTTGCAAAATACCAGGAGAGATTCTGAAAGTCTGCAAATGAAGGAAACAAAGGATATTGATTCATTCATGAATCGAGTTTTGAATGTCGTGACTAGTTAAAGATTTATGATGATAACATTAAAGATCAAACAGTGATTAAGAAGGTCCTCAAATATTTGTCTACTAAGTTTGATGTTGTAGCAACAGTTATTGAAGTAGCCAAGCATTTGACAACACTGACATTGATGATAGGTAAGGATAGACAAAAATAAGGATTCCACCTTAGAAACCACTTTTAAAATCCAGGTTTCTATCTCAAGAGATACAGGTTGAGGCAGAGGTAAACCGAGAGGCAAAGGACAAGGTGGAAGCTTAGGTGGTTAGAGAGGTGGCATAGAAGCACAGGAACAAGAAAGTGGAAGCAACATCAAAATCTTCAACGATAATTAAAGAGTCGGTAAATCCAAGGTGAGATGTTATTATTACAATAAATTTGGTCATTATGTACGCAATTGTAGAAAGAGGATAGCTGATCAAGGAAAGCAGAGAGCTAATGTAACTATAGAGAATACTAACTCCATGTTCCTAGCTTACCATACCATGCATGAAATTTCTGAATAGTTTGGCTATTAAACAGTGTTTGCAATAACCACAGGATAGGTAACAAGAATCTGGTTGTGAATATGGAGAAATCTATGAAAACAGAGGTAAAGTTGGGCACTGAGAAGACTGTGGATGTCGATGAAAAAGGAGTATTCAACATTCTGACCAAGCAAGGAGAGTCAAAGCCAATTTCAAAGGTATATTATGTCCCTAGTATCAAACATAATATGATAAGTGTTGATCAATTAATGCATAAAGGATACAAGGTTAATTTTCAGGGACAAGACTGTGTTATATATGACAAACCCCCAAGCAAGCAACTGATAGCAAAGGTGTAAAGGACAAGGAAAAAAATATTTCCTCTGACCATGAATTACAGATATCATGTTAGTTCATTTATGATTGCATGTTTTGATGATTATTAGTTATGGCACTTTTGGTTTGGACATTTGTGGTTTGGACATTTGCATTTCTTTGGTTTAAGATTGTTGTAGCAAAAACAGTTGGTTAGAGGAATACCTCCCATCAAAGAACCTTCTAGTACTTGTGAGCTCTATATTTTGGGAAGTCAACATAGTGAGAGTTTTGCAAAAGGAGTTGCATACAAAGTAAAACGGTCGCTAGAGCTAGTTCATACAGAATTGTGTGGATGTATGTGAACACAATCGATTAGAGGAAGTTGTTACTTCCTCACATTTATTGACAATTTCAGCAGAAATATGTGGGTTTATTTTTTGAAGCAGAAGTTTGAAACTTTTGTAAAGTTCAAAGAATTCAAATCCCTATTAGAGAACCAAAGGGATTGGAAAAAACAAGGTATTGAGATCAAATTGCGATGGAGAATATGATTAGAACACATTCCATGTTTATTGCAAACAATATGGAATTAGAAGATAGTTTACAATTAGATACACATCACAACAGAATGGTGTAGCAGAGAGAAAGAACAAAACCATTATGAACATGGAAATCAGCATGTTGAAAGGAAGAAACTTTTCAAATGAGTATTGGGCATAAGCAGTTGCATGTGTTGTTTATGTGATAAACAAATATCCTACAAAAATCATGATGAACAGAGTACCAAAAGAAGCATGGAAACTATATCTTGTAGTGTATCTCATCTTAGAGTGTTTGGATGTGTAGCTTATGAACATGTACCTAAAGAGCCAAGAGGCAAGTTTGATGATAAAAGTGAAAAATGCATATTTACTAGTTATAATGAGCAATCAAAAGCCTATGAATTGTATAACTCTATCACCAAGAAAACTGTAATCAATAGAGATGTTGTGTAAAAATAAAAAGAGTCATGGAATGGGAACATAGACAAAACAATTGATGTAAGAGTACCACTGATGGAAGAAGAGGATGTAGTAGAAAAAGAGTAACAAGAATAATATGAGAAGACACCAAAAATAGTCACACTAGCAAGGACTCCAAAATTTTTTGAACAACATGGATCTTCACCCAGATCAACATATCAAAATATTCTGAGCTATCAATCAAGTGATGGATCAAGCAATGGCAAGAGAAAAATGAGAAGTTTGCAAAATGTTTATGATGATTTGGATGTTAGTTCAAATTTTGCATTGTTGTCATTTCAACCTTCATCATTTTATGAAGCTATTAGAGATGAAAATTGGGTGCAATTTATGGATGAAGAAATATAATATATTGAGAAGAAGGATACTTTGGATTTGGTTGATTTACCAAGGGACAGAAATCTCATTAACGTGAAATGGGTGTACAAAACAAAGTTGAATTGAAAATGCAATGTCCCAAGCGAGATATTTTGCTAAATTCGCAGAAATCAATGTCAAACCAAATTTCACCATTAAATTATCGTTAATTTAATAGAATATTACCATGTAAAATAAAACAAATGGAGCACTGCAATCCAATGACACAATGAACAAGAAAATTCTCAGCTTTTATTATAATGGATAAATTGGGGTTACATGCATATACAACCAAAATAGCTGAGATGAACACTGGCCTCCAAGATAATCTGTTGCACTACACCAACCTCCAAAACTAAAATGAACTATCACTGCTAAGCTCTCATGTGAATTTTGGATGAATTCACCAAGGGAGGATGGGTGGTTTCCCAATCTCACTAATCACCCGAGGGTTTCCGTCTTGGGGCTACCACGGAAGTAGAGAACCGAGTTCCCAACCTCTCATACAAGAAGAAATATCAAATCCAGATGCCCTCCAATGGCCTTCTCCTTCTCTTTTATAGATCTGATGGACCCCTATAGAACCTCCTATTTTATTATTATTTTAATCATTGAGCACTTTTCCCTCTTTTATTTCAATTAAAATATTCTTTTTAATGTGGGAAAATGGTAAATTGGCCACAATGTCTCCTTAGATCATTGAAACTCACATCTAACCATCCCAACCTATAGATATTCTTGTTTTGGATCCAGTGAGCTATTACACTAAGGTGTTAGGTCAAGTATTCCACCTAGAATGCCACCTTAAGCGTAATTAATTGAGTCACACCCAATAATAACTATGTTTTTTTAAGTCATCAGAAAGCATCGGAACGCAAGGCGAATTGTGTGTATGATGGAATATACCAAGAAAATGCCATCGTAACCCATAGAAACTCCTCAGAACCCCTCCAAAAGCCCATGGGACCGATGATGACACCAAATTACAATTGTGACCTGTTTGCCCCCAAATATGAAAGTCCACCCTAACCATGTCATAAGGAACATGACAAATCCTCTTGCCCCAAGATTTCTTGCCCTCAAGCAATACAAACCTGTGCCCCAATGGAACTGACACCCAATTCCTGGATCCCGTCCGAGCCACTAGGTGATGCTCTGCCTCTGTGTCAACCCACCATGAACAGATCCCTTAATGCCTGGATCCCATACCAATCTCTGACGGAACCTATCATCAACATACTCTTGGATCCCAATGCCACCAAGAACAAGTATCAAGGATCCATGGCTCATGCTATGATATAACTCCAACCATGAGTTTTTCTCCAACCACCGAGTACCAACTCATCGCCTCTCTCTAATCCAACCCTTGACATAAACCAATATCAATCTCACCATACTAATGTTGTACTCAAACACTGATGAGTTCCCAGCTTACATCCAGCTTCCAGCTGAAGCATGTAGTATCCCTTACCTCTAAGGGCTCCTACAGTATAATACTTCTAACTAAAAATGATACTCCTTCAATAAGGTACCAGCTCATGATCTCTCGCCAATCTAATGCATGGACACCTATGTAAGGAACACGTATACTAGGCTGATATGATTCCATGCTCAATTGATGATGCTCTATCTAGTCAATCAACCAAATCTGTCTAAGGAACCAACCCCTCTCTATAATGGGAAAAAGTGGCCAAGTTGTGCTACAAACCCTGTCTATGTACTCCTAGAGAGGGTTGTTGCCTAAAAATGTTGCAACCTTTCTAGCTACCACTACAACTGTTTGCACCCCATCAATGGGTAGACCCTAACACACTAGAATATAAATCTGACCTACTTTCAACAATTCCACATCACTGCTCATGCTCCCTAGAGGCATCCCTGCATGTCCCCATAGGCTTATCCAAAGAAGAATTCTCATCCTGAAAGGAAGAAGGAATATCTTCCTCCTATACCTCTTCCATCTCCTCTGCATATCTCAAGCATGAGTGGTCAAGTCCCCAAGGTTCTTTGCAAATGAAGCAAATACCCTTCCTCCTTAACTCATTCTTGCTACATGGCCCACCAATCCTGAGAAACTCCTCCCTCGTCAAATGTCTCCAGAATAATCTAATATTCTATGCAACCAAACTTTCGTCTATCTCATAAGCAGTGGGCAAGGCCATATGTTCCTCTCTCCAAATGGCCAATAACTTAGACTGTAACTTCTTGCAGATGGAATCACGATCTCCCATAACTGAAGACAATATGGACTGCATGTGTCCTTTGACCATGTATGGATGATGTTTCTTAACGCTAAAAAAAGATTGGAACATTTGAAGAATCAGGTCATCACACTCTAGATCAAACATGATGTCATAGGGTTGGAGTTTGGCCATATCTTCCAAAATCTAGAGACTTTTCCCAAAGGTAATATCAACAGTGTTGTTCAAGTCCTGAAAGGTCTATACTATCAATATGAAAAATATCCTCATAAAATTATTGTTGTAAGGGGGTATAGGTGCGGTCAACCTCATGATGTTACTGAGACACGATGCAACTGGAAGTTTGACCCCTTCACAAAGTTCCCCGAAGAACTTGTGTTGTATGAGAGAAAGCATAGCTGGTTTTAGAGGCCAAAGTAGTTTCTTCCCTTCTAACGATTCACTTCGGAAAGGAGTGCATCTAATTCATCTAGTTGGAAGAGGAATTTCCATGTGACCCTCATGTGCTTCAAATCTGTCCCAAGTGAAAATATTTTGTGCCATATATCCTATCCCTTCTGCAAATATTTTGGTGTTTCTTGTTGGAGAAGAGTGTGGATCCATTTCGACAATGGTTTGTTGTTCTGTGTGGGTTTTTGGTCCATATTGCATTTCGTTGAGGTACTGTTGTTTTGACTTAGGATGTATTTTATATACTCCATTATACGATGTACTGGAAATGGAATCCCTATAACACCTCAACCCATACAATTAAGTCTAATAACTCCTCTTGATCATAACAAGTACATGCCAAAGGTTATGACAAAAGATACAACAATAACACCTCCAAGCTTGATTCAATAAGGCTCTCATAGTTTTACTATTAATTTTTGAGTTTTGGGAAGTTCTCAGCGAGAACTTTTGTCAAAAGGTTTGTAACATTACTATTGTAGTTGTGTCCATATGTATTTATCTCCAAACAAAAATACATAGAGGCAAATGTGCTTCAGACAGACTCCCAAACAATTATGATTGACATGAAACCACTCAGAAATGAAGCATCACTGTCATAAATATTATTATTGTGGCATTAAACATCACCTAGATATACATAAAAAAATAGAGAATTGATGTGCAAAATGTCAATTTAATGTAAAACCTGATTAATCCATTGATTTTTTTTTTTATTAATTTATGTTTGGAGATCGTACTTCAACACTTTCTCGACCTGTTGAACAATATATCAACAACTTTGTCTCTTACTCATGAAAGTGCACCATCCTCCATCTTTTTTCTGCATATTAGCCATAACACATGGTTTACACAAACATCCTTAACATGTTATAGAGTTTCCAGGTTGATCAGCTCTTAATATGTTCTACTACGTTAAAGAGAGCCATATTGGGGTTTTCCTTCGCCCATCACACCACCATTTACATGAAACTCCTCCACCTTCAATTATAGTGCGTTCAATCAACCAATTTACATTCACGTCAACTATGATACCCAACTCTACAACATACTCTATGCCTCCACAAGTTTTTCATTCATGCATAGGTAACTAAATACAACGGCTACAAGTATACATCGTAGCTTCGGTCTAGCAGTGGCACCACAACTATGTGTTCCAGCCATGATACGTACACAGATGACGACCTGTTGGCAAGGTTAATCCTCTCTGCAGACATAGCCGATCCCTCTAGCCCAATGAGTGGGTTTAGAAACTAAAGTGACAATCAACTAGACATCTTCCTAGATTATAATTGAAAAGTAGAACGAGAGAGATGACCTCCCTCCCTTTGATGCTATTTTGATTTCCTTTGTTGAGATCCTTGAACCACTTGCGTCACAGACTTGTTCCTTCTTCGTTCAACGCTTATGTACATACATAAGTGATCAAGAGAGAACAAAGCATACCAAAACCAATAGCAAATCCAATAATAACCTACTTAGCTCATCAAGAAATGCCAAGCTAATATATACATGAACATATATATTTTGGGAAGAAGAACCAACAATTGTATCTTATTTAAAGAATAAAGGGAAGCTTACAACCATAGCCTTGATGTTGAAAGGCTCTCCTTGAGTGGTAATCCAAGTCCAAGCCAAGAAACTCTCCAAACACTCCTTCTCCAAGTCTAATGAATAGCCTCTAAGCACAAGCTCAACATAGGGGTGAAAATGGACATAGATCAACCTACTTCTAACCTGAAAAACCATTTGGGAATGGGAGAGGATGAATTTATAGACTAGGAAAGGGAGTTAGGACTTCTCCAAAGATAGGATTAGGTCCTCATCTCAAGGAGGTAGCTCATAGGGATAAGACAAAGAGGTCAAGTTAGGAGGATTCAACCTCATCTATGTGAAACCACCTCCAGCTCGCCACTCTGGAAGCTTCTAGATCTTGAATCTTCTCATCTCCTTTGGAAAAATTACCTTTTTGGGACAATCCCAAGTATATGAGAAAATAGAGCGATGTCATCATGGGTCTGGCATATTGCAACATGTCACCATCACAATTTTAAGCCTCATAAGAGCAATGGTGCTAAAATTATGGTTTAAGAGCTATTTCATCAAGGAAATTTCAAGACATTTTCCAAAAAAAGTCTTAGGAGGGATCTGAGTTGTATACATGGATGAGTATACTATATAATGGTCATGTTTCAGGCACTTCAGGGTATGTCACAGGGAAGTTCAGGAGGCGTGACAAAATATTGTGTAACAGATGCCCCCTAAAGCATGAAGGAAGAACGAGGAGTGATGGATGAGATGCTTCACGAGTTCTTGCAAGGACGAGGACACACACTGTAAGGAGACCTACAAATCAAGGACGCATATACATATACATATATGATATCAAGACATGAATCCATGGAATGGATGTAACCATCCGGATGATGAAGACTATATGAAAAGGTCCATGGAGTGGGAACAGTCGTCCAATATAGAAGGATCATCTATAATCTAAGATCCAAGGCATGGACGCAACCATCCGATATAGAAGGATCATCATAAATGTAAAGTCCTAAGGTATGGTCACAACCATTCGTATAGAAGAAACATGTGTACAATCATGAATAACATATAACTACACGCAACCTGAGTCATACCAAACAAGACTCAGGGTCTTGCACTCCATCCCAACCCGATCAAAGTAGGAATTCTAACATGTGAATAAACGTGTCGCAGACGAACATACTAGAAAACCACCTGATTACCGGCCATTGATGTGGACCGTTAACAGGGATGAGAGGAACCACCCATAATGACAATGGCTCTCAAGGTATGATAGTACAATCCATGAATGTGATAACGAAGCTGAAGTCGAACACTCGTGGAATCACTCGATCAAATGCCAATAGTGAAAACATGTCGTCGGATGCGAAGAACTTGCCCTTAATGCATGCAAGCTCTAAGGTACTGAAAGGGAATTACTAAGTCATCTTCCTCGATAATGAGCTGAAGTCGAGAGGAAGTGACTCGTCGAAGGAGGGCATAATGGATCCCTCATCATTGACACGAAACAAGGAATAAAGTGGAATGATATTCAGGACTGTATCAATGACTCAAACAATGTATAGGTAAATGACTATAGATTGGACTTCTCTTGAACATATTGGCGACACGACTCTGGAGTGTGGCAACATCTAACTCAACATAGGACTAAAGGTCATGATGACATTATGGAATAGTCAAATGAGAGGCAAAATGGATCACCCAAACCCGAGAGGACAAGTGAATGAGTGAGGATATCCCAAACCTAACACAAGAGAAGAAGAGTGTCATGTTCAAGAGAGACACATTGCCTATACAAAGGATGTCTCATCTTCATTTCCTCCCCGCTATTTCTAGCGAGTACCCCAATTATTTTTATCACAAACTTGGAAGGGATAGCATATGATTGTCATGTAAGTTCATTCTTCGAATGAATCCATCCTAGTAAGTTTTACGAGCCCTAGGAAGGAGAAGCTCGGTCTCATCGCAGTGATGAGTCTTTCATCGTAAAGTTTGAATGAGTCCGACGTAAGAATAATTCAATCATGTCCCTTTTCATAATTTGTCTCTCGAACCCAGAAAGGTAGAAAACAATATTTGAGAGAACCTCTTGACCATGTCAATCAAGGTGTACCTTTTTCGTAAATAGTCAATCTCAGCCCAAAAAAGGGTTAAACGTATAATGAGTAGATGTCAATTCATTTACTGTAACGAGTTCAAAATGACAAGTACTCAACGATATTTTCATATTTTTAGAGTTTGAAAGGAGCTAAAAGAGGACTCCTCCTGGAGGAACGAGTGGTATAAAATACTAGCAACTGGTTCTGGTAATGATGGAACTGCTCAAAACATGTAAAGGTCAATAGGCTGGCTAATAGGACCACTCATCATAGATGTTCCTCAGGAAAAGGTAAAAAAAACCAAGTGAAAGTGTATGATCAGCCAAAGAGATGGTGATGATGGAATGAAAGAACCAAGGCTCATCTAACAAAAAGCAACTGATAAAAGCAACAATCACGAGATGTAAAGTGGGAATGGTTTCATTTTTACACAAGCTTGAAACAGGGATAAACTATGCTTGGATTTGGTTTCATTTCTACACAAGCTTGAAACGGGAACAAACTATGCTTGAATTTGGTTTCATCTTTACACAAGCTTGAAACAAAGATAAACTATGCTTGAGATAATTTTGCATGCCCCCAGCATAATGAATCAATTCGAGGTACATGCCCCCCAAGCTTCATTTCATGCACCTAAGTAGACTGTTGGTTACTAACAGGTGGATGGAATGAAGGTTCACTTACGAGATCAAGTGAAATACTCGACTGGGATTTTATGAGATCTAATCAAAGACTCGAATTGGAAGGGGATTTGTTTCATTTTTTAACAAGCTTGACACAATACAAGCAACGCTGCTCCATATCCCTTGTTTCAATTTTTAATGAGCTTGACACAAGATAGGGAACTCTGCTCCATATCCCTTCATCACAGACCAAAGGAGGCAATGGATTCCAAGAAGTTCTCATTAGATGAGAGAACAACTCTCTGGAAGAGATACATGTCCAAGGATCCAAATGAAAAATCGGGCTCCAATGCCCCCGGTACATGGTGTACTACATCACCTACTAGATCAACAGTAGATGAGGGCATGGAACAGGTGGCCACGTGATTAACCTGTGGCAGGGGTGAAACATCTTACACATAAGAACCATTTAGGGATGATGGTTTAGTGAGAGTTGATTCAGGACCAATGAATGTAAGCTAATCAATGATCACAATGCTTTCGTCATGTGGGAAACACATCACTCGAAAGAGGGAAGAAACAAGAGCTCCCATGACATAAACATAGTCACATACAAGGAGTAGATTAAAATCTAAAGGGCCTTGGACAACCATTACATCTATATAGACAGTCTTTACTCCCAAACTAATAGGCAACTTAGGAAGGATCCCTAACGGTTCACTGGTTCATCTGTTAAAATCTAACAGAGTCTGGGTGATGGGGACAAGCTAAGGAGAACCTAAAGCTTGCCAAGTAGTTGAGGACATGATACTAATAGATGCACCCTTGTCTATGACTGTGCTAGGTACGACCATATGGTAAGCCTATACTGGAATCTGGAAAGGCACATAAGACGGAAGGTGATATCCTGTCAGTCGACTCCAATCAAAATAAGTGAATAAACTACTCGAAGGGGGTGTCGTAGAAACTTGAGAACTAACCCCTTGCTTGATGGGAGTAGGAGAAATTCTCTCATGCACCTCAGGAAAAAGAGGATTTACATCCAGTTCATTTGAAACTAAAGAACCCAGAAGAACCTGAGTAGTATGAGGTTAAATCTCTACCAAAAAGGTACAATTAACTGAAGGCAGATCCAAGTCTACTAGTTTCTCAACCAATGGTTGGTCGAGAATGGACTCACAAGACTCACTTTCAGAGAGAGTGGGATTGACCAAAGATGACTTTTGATCAATCACTGGATCAAATAGTGAAGGATCATGGGAAAGCTTTCGATAACCAACTGGAAGATGAGGCTGGGGAGTAGTAAGGTTTTCCAACTCTGTTAGGTCCCTATAATACTAGTGATTACCTCATTACTATTGTAGTTGTATCCCTTATTAATATTGGTGTTCCCCTATTGTCCCCATATTGTTATTAATGTTCCCCATAGAATCCCTCTATTGTTATTTTTGTGGCTTTATATTATTATTGTTAGGTCGGCTGGGTTATATTGTGACTCCTTAGACTCCTACATATAGAAAGGAGGTTTTGTCATTTGTATCATTGAAGAATTGTTCATTTATGTAATTTAAAAGAGGTTTCCCCCTCGAAGAGGCTGAATTCTAAGGCGTTCAACTATCTTTTCTATATTTTTGTGAGCTAGTTTCATAACATTTGGTATTAGAGCTTTGAATTCTAGGGTTTCGCCGCTCCAAACAGGTTATTGTGGCATTTTCGCTATAACTTTTTTTCTGCAATGTTTCAGAAGCGAAACAAAAAACCCATTTGAGACGAAATTGCACTGAACCTTGGGTCTGAATTTTAGAGCTTTTTGTGCTATATTTGTGGAGATATGATCTGAGGAAGTTGGTCTTTTGTAAACTCCTAAATTAAATTCCAAACAGGTGACCTAGGGAAAACCATCATAAATTTCTCTCTGAGCATCGAATTGAAATTTTGTAAGAAGATATAGAAAGAGGGCGGACTTTAGTTTCTTGTATATATTTTTTAGAGCCAAAGATTGAAACAGAGACACATGGCAAGTCATACAAGTTCGCTCTACTGAATTAGTCTATAATCAAGTCACTGTGGGAGATTTGGCATAACTCTTCATTGGAGAATCCAATTGGGGTCAAACTAGTGGCATTGGAAAGAGGACATAGAGGGCTACCGTAGGTCACAATTTCAGAACTGGATGATCCGAAATTACAGAGATACATTAGAGGTAATATCGAGTTCCTACAAGGTGAAAAAAGGTGTGTAGATTTTTTAAATTTTTGCTTAAGCTTGGTTTGAAAAATTATTTTGAAGGAATTCAAAGGGCATAGTAGAGCATTATTATCGGTAATAGATGCCCAAAGGAAAGAAAATTCAAACACCTTGTAAGCAATCTGAAATCTCTAGCATGACTCATGAAGAAGAGGAAGAAATGCTACATGATATATCAAAATTACAAGACC
>APFE031203917.1:0-14683 GCA_000404065.3 Pinus taeda | reverse complement strand
CCTATGAATTGGTAGACTTTGACGGGGTCTCTTTAGGTAAACCCAGAAATGGTCTTTACCTAAAGAGGTATTATGCTTAAAGATGGGTGTTGAGATTTTTAGTTAGCTTAGTTTTCTTTCTAGCTGGTGTTTTTTAGATTAAAAAGTGTGCTTAGCTTAGAGAGTGTTTTTCGTCATTATTCTCGCTTATCTTGGTTTTACTCTTGATGTCACAGATGTTGACGCCTCTCCAAACATACATTGGTTTTGCTGATGGTGCTTGTCGTAGTACACGAAATATTTCTTCCGCAGCTTGGGTTACTTATTTGCCCTATGACGAGTTGGTATCTATGCATGGGGTAAGCCTCGGTCAAACAACAAACAACATTGCAAAGTATAGTGCAGTGATTGAGTTATTATTTGAATCTATTTCATTTGGGATTCGGAGTTTGATAGTGAGGTTAGATTTTGAACTCGTTGTATTACAGCTTAATAGAGTATACGGCATTAGAAATCTAGTATTATTGAGATTAGTTTTTAGAGTGCGTCTCTTGGAACATGAATTTGACTATATTGAATATCAACATATTCCAAGATCTTTAAATACATTAGCAGATGCAATTGCTTCTCAAATGTTAAGTAGACATGTGCAATAATCATACAATAAATTTAAAAACATTCCAATACCATGTTTTAACAAGATAAGCCGGTAATAGTGATTAATATAGGAGTGTTGTAAAATATACATCACCTCGATCATAGGTTAAAAAAAACACCTTAATGATTGGAAAACCGATGTAAGTACAAAAAGCAAAATGTCATATGTGAAAACTACGATAGCGACAATCCCATCATTGGGTGATGATCTCGATATGAAACCACTGCACGGGCCATTACAAAAGGAACCTCCTAAAAGGTCTTGGGACCCCAATCACATAGCGCTGAAGTCGACGAGGGATGTCATCTATGCTGGTCTCTGGAATGTCCCCTGTCAAGCACTCTAGATGGCTCTCCAACTCGGCCAAAGTCTCTGCTGATTCGTCCTATGGGGCTGGAGCCGGTGTAGCTGGTTGTTTCCTCTCGTAAGGTCGGAGAGCAGTTGGTCGTCGTGGGCCCACATCTGCATTTGAAGCTTTTACTATCAGTTTTGGGATGAGATGAAAACCAAAAAAAAAAAAATTAATTAGGGAAATGTTGAAAATGATTTTACCTGAGTCATCCCATTGCTCTCTTAGCAGAAGAGCCATGTCTGGGTCCCCACGAAAATCTACCCCAGCATAAGGAAATTCTTGGATAGAAAAAACTTGGTTCTCCAACCATTGAAAATACTCAGGCTTGAACAGAACGACCTCAGGCCCTCATCAAGATGACGGGCCATAACCACAACCCATCGCATCAGTTTGGGCTCTTGAGGAAGCCCAGCTCCAATAGTGAGGTGCTGTGGGATCAACATCGGAACCCTCTCCAGACCAAAACTCACAACTATAGCACCATATCCAAAGGTCTTCAGTTGTCCGTTTTTGGCCCTGGTCAGTTGACCTTTCACATTAGCCAACACAGCATCACACCAGTTGAAAATGGTGCCTCGAAAGCAATCAACTACCATCCACATCTGGGATCCAGTGGCTATATGTAGTGTTGCGCTACCGCAGAGTCTGGTAACTGTACATGCAATAACCATGAGTTCAGTACGGGATATGGCCTTGATATCTATCCCTTTGTCTCGGTTCTGGACGTTCCAGTACTCTAGCCGGAGGCTATCGACAGACTAGGCACCTGCCCTAGCCCCGAATAGAGTCAAATGTTCACCTCTCCTAGGCAAACCAGTCAAAAATTATATATCTGCTAGCTCTATTTCGAGCTGGTGCCCACCAATGGAGAAGCACTGGTCCTGTATACTCCATCTATCAACCACCACTGCAGAAAGTCCACCTGGGCCCTCATGCCAGGTATGGCCCAGAATTTGTATAAGCCACATGCCTTCAATGCATTAATCGAAGGTTGATGATTCATCATGGCAAGATCTACGTCCTCATGCTCCCATTCTCACCAATCAAGCATGATGTTTATCCTACATCCAGTTAAAAGGCGAATTAGAATATGCAAAATTGAATTCTTTGGGTAATTTTTGAGTTAGTTAGGTTTTAAAAACCTTTGTGCAGGGTACGAGCCCTCTTGTTAGGGACAGTGCATGACGCCCACACTTTGCCATCACAGCAGGTGGGTACCCCTGACTCTTTTCCCATTGCAAAAAAGTCAGGGTACGCGGGTCCGCTGTGGTGAACCCGCGGGCCCCCGTTCGCGGGTTTTGAAACCTAAAAACCTCCTAAAAATAAAAATAAACCCCTAAACAACAATTTGAAACGAATAGAAATGAAGAGTAGGATGATGTGGATTACCTGGAGGAGATAGCGTTCGATTCCGACAGACGGATTTTCTGCAATCTTCATGGGAAGTTTCTGGTCAAAAGCCCTTTTTTCTCGCCCAAATCTCAAACGATAAAAATGAATGGTTAAAAGTCCTTTTTATAAGTTTTTTGAGTAAATAAATTGCAAAATTGTTTATGTTTCACTTTGAAAAGGTAATTTTTGCGACATTTTTACCCATTTTAAACAGGTATGAGTAATCTTTGAGTTTTTGTTCAGGATAACGGATTTTTCAGCCAAAATCGATCGTTTTCAATGAAAAAACATTAGAGTCACCTTTAAGCTCTTTTATGACTCCTAAAACATGAAAAGATTGCTGATTTTTTCTTTTTAAGCTCGTTAAAACGGAACTAAAAAGACGGTCCTCTTACAGCCCTTTTCTGACTGTAAAAAAATGAAAAGATTGCCGGGTTTTTGTCGTTTCAAATTTGATATTGGTCATAAAACGTCGTGTCATTGATCACTTTTTTACTTTTTCGGATCGGAGGCACTGATTACGAAAAGTAATCCTTGGTCGTAAAAGATCAAGCCGTTCTCTCAAGTATTATTTTATACTTTTTCGGGCTTGGGAGACACAAATTTATGAAAAAGGTCAACCCTGGAGTCTTCTTAAGTTTTTTCAGACTCTCTAAAATTGAAAAATGTGAGTTTCTCCTATACTGGACTCGTTAAATTACGACAGTGTTCAATTACAAACATGAATGAACCACTCCTTCTTAGGGTTCGAATTTAAACTAAGTTCGACTCATCCGAAGGATGAGCTTATAATCAAGCATATGTTATCCTCCTCAAGCTTGTAAAAAATAAAGAGGTACTTGCGAGAAATGGTTGGGAAAAAGAGAGAAAAATGAGCATGTTTGTCATACTTTGTAACCACTCTTGAACACGACACTTTCATTCACCTGGGTTGGGAAATCCTTTGCCTAATAGTTGATCGAACCACATTGAAAGTCTTCAGCCGGTTTTTGGGTATTAACTTTGGGTCAATTGTCACCAAACCATCTGCTGTGTCATTATGTGTTCAAGAGGTCAGTGCAAATAAGCCATTCATCTGCAAAATATCTGTCATCCATCTTGACAATCCCTGAATTAGTCCTTGCAACTAAATTTCTTCAAACTTGATCTATGATTTCGTGTTGTAGGCTTGCCTACGACGGATCACTTTCTATCGACTTCATCTCTTTATCTAGAAAGATGATCTAGAAATCGCCAATACCTTGGGATCTGCATGCCTCAATGGCAGGTTTCTCGCCTTCGACGATAGGTTGCATCATTGACCTTCGATCGAAGGATTTCGTGACATGTTCGACATCGACACATCTAATCACATCTCATGGATTGTACTGAGTACTTAGAGAGCCATTGTCATTATTGGTGGTTTCTCTCACACTTGTTAACAATTTACATCATTAACTGGTAATCAAGTGGTTTCTACCATGTTCGACTTCGACACATTCATTCACATGGATAGAATCGTACTATTTTGGGAAGTAGAAATGAAGACCCTAGATCTAGTTTCCACCATCCAGGCTACGAGGAATTTTGTATTCATTATATTGTAGACTATTCATAAATAGATGGTTGCGTCCGTACTGTGTGTACATGTGTCTATACTTGTGATGTATTACAAGATCGTTCCTATATCATAGCAGTAGTCAGTTTTCTAGTTAGTTTTTATCTGAGTATGGGAATGCCTACTCAGCGATGATATGATCTCATATATATATTTTGCATTGAATGTTTTTACAGGTTCCAACCAGGCTCTCCACAAGATGATCCTCGAAATGATAAAGTAATTCACTCTTCCTAAATGATAAATGAAATCCTCATCTACTACAGACTTCGCACTTTAGGGGGCAATCTGTTACATAAAAATATCATCACCATGATTATTTTTAGTCAGTATAGGTCTATCATAACTTATACTATCCTCCTAAGCAAGTATCAAACCTCAACTCTTCATGTCAAGCTTTGCAAATGAGAAAGACATTAAAAATCAATAAAGCTCTGGTTCTGCACTTTCTCTCACTTTTATCTGCGGGCCCACACCCTTTGTTCATATTACCCGCGTATCTTCACGCTCTCTCTGTAAAGGGGTCGATGCGTACCCCTATAAAAGTCAAAAAGGCGCAAGTTTATTCTAAAAAACTCACTTTGGGATAATTCTATATGTTTCTAGAAGGAATTTTGACATGGATTGTTCGCTCCAAGGTGGTTCATGCATCCCAAAAGAGAAGGAGCTAATCCCTTGATAGGAGGAGCTATCCCTTTGAAGGAGGGCTTTATCCTTTTGAAGGAGGACCTAGTAACTTCCCTCCATTGCACTATAAATTAAGGCATTGGGTCAGTTGCTAGGGAGGTTAGAAGCTGAACATTTTTAGGGTAAATGCTGATGGAATTGGGACTTCCTAGTTAAACTTGAGAGGAGAGATCACATACCTTTTGGTTTCATTGGGAAGTGAGTGAAACTTGTCAAAGTAGAGGAGACTTCTTGTCGAACCCTAGGAGGAACTTGTACAGCATGAAGGCACAGGTTGTAAAGTTCTTCTTTGATTTGAATTAATACAATCAGATTCATTTTTCTCAATAAATTGTCTTATGTGGTTTGTTTCATAATCTCCTTGATCATTATGATGAATATGCTTTATGATATTGGCTTTTCAAGTGCTATTTAATTTGTTTTCTTGTTTGTGTTTGCGGACTTACTTCAAGGAATCTCATTTGGAGCAAGGGAGCGAGGCTTCCACAAACTTGCATTGGACCCAAGGTAGGCCTAAAACACTTGTTTGCCTTTGTTTTTAATTGCATATTTAGAGAAAATGATAGTTTTTGATTGGCTTGCTTCTCACTAGATATCTTTAGATACTAGGAAGGTTGATTGTGTCTGCAACCTCGACTCATTCCGTGTGACACCCCTCTCCTTCAAAAAAGTGTTGTCCTCAATGCTTGAGTAATTTTGGATGCTTCTGTATAAAATTCTTATCCTTCCATGTCGAATATTTAGCATATAATTTCTTCCACTTGATGAGATACTCTGAAATTGATCGATTTTGTCACTGTCGAGTTCTTGTTTCTGTGACTGCTTCCAGTTCCAATATAATTTTTCCTTCCTCCTCAAGTTCTGGCAATATTGTTTGAACTGGGATCATGTCTCCTATAACCTTCTTTAAACATGAAACATGGAAAAATGGGTGCACTCGAGAAGCTGCGGGAAGCTCCAATTTGTGTGCCATAGTACCAATATTTTGCAACACCTTTTATGGACCATAATACATTGGTGCTAATTTATTATCTTTCTTAGCTTGCTTGAGGGACATTTTTCTATATGGTTGTAGCTGTAGGAATAACCAATCACCTACATCAAAAATTCTTTCTCTCTGATGTTGATCTTCCTGTTGTTTCATTCTATTTTGTGCCAACACAAGGTTATCCTTTAAGAGTTGGAGGACTTTTTGTTGATGCTCGATGTGTTGTTCCACTGCTTGAACCTTAGAATTTTCTCTTAAATATGATGTGATGGATGGTGTTCTGATATCCATAAAGTGTCATAAATGGGGTCATTTTTGTTGCTGTATGGAAGGAAGTGTTATATCACCATTTAGCCAGAGGCACCCATTTGACCCATTGTGTCTGTTTATCTGATACAAAGAAACGAAGATATCCTTCCAAACATTTATTTACTATCTCAGTTTTCCCATCAATTTGAGGATGATAAGATGAGCTATGACCTAACTGAGTACCGAGACAAGAAAATAATTCTGTCCAAAAATTTCCAACGAAAATGGGATCTCTGTCACTTACAATAATCTTTGGGTTCCCATGTAACTTTTGAATTGTTTCCATAAATGCAGTAGAAACTATATTGGCTTTAAATGGATGTGATAATGCACAAAAGTGTGCATACTTGGTAAGTCTATCAACTACCACCATGATGACACTCTTTCCTTCAGACTTGGGTAAACTTGTGATAAAATCCATTGAAACCTCCTCCCAATGTTGGCTTGGAATGGATAAAGGTTGTAATATACCAGGGGTCTTAATTGTTTCAACTTTATTTTGTTGAAAAACCAAACATTCTACCACAAACTTTTGAATATTTGATGTAAGGCCATCCCAAAAAAAATCCTTCTTAACCTTGTTAAGCTTTTAAAAGTCCTGATTTCCCTCCTAAGGGAGAAGTGTGCAATTCCATAAGAATCTTTTGTTTGAGTTGGGAATTCTTACAGAGCTATAAGCAATCTTTGTACGATAATGAATCATTTTGCCAACTAAATGTATCAGATGTAATGGAATATTCTAGTAACTTTTGAATAAGTGCCCACACTTCTTCATCATTCCTCCATTCCTCCCTTGCTTCGTTTATCCAATCTGGTTGGATAATAGAAATGGCACACAACAATGCTTCCACATCCTCATCCTTTCTTCAGAGTGCATCTGCCACCACATTTTGCTTCCCTTTTTTGTAGATGATTTCAATGTCATAATCCAACATCTTTGTGACCCACTTTTGTTGCTCTTCAGAGGATAATATTTGTTCTAAAAAGTGTTTAAGGCTATCATGGTCCGTTTTTTCCTTGAAGTGCCTTCCCATTAGGTAGGGTCTCCATTTCTTAAGTGCATGTAGTATTGCCAACATTTCCTTCACATAAATAGCTTTGTGTAAAAACTTTACCTTGATTGGATGACTTTCAAAAGAAATGGGTCTTTTATCTTGCGTTAAAATAACACCAATTCCATTTCCTGAAGCATCACATTCCACAATAAAGGTTTTTGTGAAGTCCGGTGTAGCTAAGACTGATGCTTGGCACATTGCCTCTTTAAGATGTTCATAGGCCTTTGTTGCTTCTGGGGTCCATGAAAATGCATCTTTCTTCAATAATGTTGTTAGATGTGTTGTTATTCCCCCATAATTCTTAACAAACTTGTGATAATACCCTGTCAACCCAAGAAATCCTCGCAAATTCTTTATGGATGTGGGGATTTTCCATTCCTTAATGGCTTTAATTTTGCTGGGGTCTACCTTAACTCCTTCATGAGATAGAATATGACCCAGATATTCCACGTCTTTTACTCCAAAGAAACATTCGGATCTTTTTGCATATAATTGTTTCTCCTCCAATAGTTGAAGCACCCTGTAAACATGTTCAACATGATCCTTCCAAGACTTGTTGTAGATTAGTATATCATCAAAAAATACAAACACAAATTTTCTAAGGAAGGGTCTGAAAATGAAATTCATCAAACCTTGAAATGTAGAAGGTGCATTGGTAAGGCCAAAAGGCATGACCAAAAACTCATAATGACCCTCATGAGTTATAAATGATATTTTCGGAATGCCTTCAATCTTCATTATGATTTGATGATATCCTAAACAAAGATCCAACTTGGTGAAGTAAATTGATCCATGCAATTCATCCAATAATTCATCAATGACAGGAATGGGAAACTTATCTTTAATAGTGAGCTTGTTGAGTTCCCTATAATCTGGACACATGCGACATGATCCATCCTTCTTGTGCGCCAATACTACTGGAGTAGAGAAATAACTTTGACTAGGTTGAATTATACCAGCCTCTAGCATTTCTGCAACCATACGTTCAATTTCACTCTTTAGGGCATAGGGATATATGTACCGCCTGATGTTTGGAGGAACACTTCCTGGAATTAGATGAATAGCATGATCATGTTCACGAATAGGTGGGAGACCTTTGGGAGTCTCAAATACCTTGGAATGATTGTCCAAGACTTTTTGGAGATTTGGAGAAATATATGATTTCGATGTGGAAACATCTAGCGAACATAATTGTGCAATTACACCTCTTTGTTCCATTTTTAGAAGATTTGTCATAATGTTAGAGCTGATTATCTTTCGTAGTTTCCCTGCAATACCCCTTAATTCAACTTCCTTTCCTTCCACAGAAAATTTCATGAAAAGTTCTTGAAAATTAAAAGCTATTGTACCCAAGGATTGCAGCCATTGCACTCCTAGTACAACATCAGCACCTCCCATTGGAATGGAAAGCATTGGGCTAGTCAATACATATTCTCCCATGGATAGCTTGATGTTATGGCACTTTCTAGAGAAATTTATTGTTCCTCCATTTGCAACCATCACTTGACACTCTGGTGCTAGATATAGGAAGCAATTCAATTCTTTTGCTACCTTACAATGAATAAAATTGTGGTTACTTCTTGAATCAATCAACACTATTACCTTTTTCTTCTTGATTTGTCCTTCTATCTTGATGGTTTGAGGAGCGGTAATTCCCGCCAATGCATTACAATATATGGTCGGATTCATTTATTCTTTTTCTAGGCTTGTTTCTTGGAGTATGTCCTCTTCTTTTGACCTTTCTTGCTCCTTTTCTTCTTCCTCTTCACAATCTATGTATAATAATTTGTTCTCAGCACACTTATGACCTTTAGTGTATTTGCTATTACAACTGTAGCAAAGCCCTTGTGCTCTTTTTTCTTCCAATTGTTGTGGTGTCAACCTTATATATTGTGGAAGACTAGGGGAAACAAAACTTCCATCTTTATAGTTGTGAGTGGTATGCTTCCTGATTGCCATAATTTTGCTTTCCATTTTTCTTGCTAACCTGAATGCCTTCTCTAAAGAATCAGGTTCCCAAAGGTGAACATCATGTTGGATATTATACTTTAAAGTGCCTATGAAAACATTAATCCTATGCTCCTTTGCAATAATTTTTACCCTTATGTTCAATTTTTGGAACTCTTCAATGTGCTCCATTATTGAACCCTTTTGTTTGAGACTTATCAATTGGCTAAAAAATGTGTTGATTTTTGTGTCCTCATAATGTGCTATCAATTCTTCCGTAAAAATTGCCCAAGTGATAATTTGTTTATGAGAGAAAAGCCATTAGTACCATAAAAAATGATTTGGTTCCAAATATAAAGTTGCAATATGTACCTTTTGTGTGTTTTGCACATTATTGAGATCGAAAAATTGCTCCATCTGTAATATCCAAGTTGCAGGATCTTTGCCATCAAACTTCCTCATATCGATTTTTCGAATAAGGTGGGTCTTCAATCCAACATTAGAGTCTATGAAAAAATGATTAAGATTTCTTTTGTTCGCATCATGAGTTCCCTTTACTACCCTTTCACCATTTGTAAGTATTTCTTGTAGAAAATTTGTCAAATCTGTCTTCAAATCTACCATGTCTGTCTTCAAATATGTCTTCAAATATGCCATGTCTCTATTCAAATCTATCTTCAAATTGTCCGTCTTAGCTTCCATGCCCTTTATCTTAGATTCCATGCCATTTATCTTAGCTTATGTTAGCTTCATGAGTCATGCTAGAGCTTTCAGGTTTGTTACTAGGTGTTTGCATTTTCTTTCCTCAGGGCATCAGTTACCAATAATAATGCTCTACTATGCCCTTTGAATTCCTTCCAAATAATTTTTCAAACCAAGCTTAAGCAAAAATTTAAAAAAAATCTAAACACCTTTTTTCACTTTGTAGGAGCTCAATGTTGCCTCTGATGCATATTTGTAATTTCAGATCATCCAGTTCTAAAATTGCAATCTGCAGTAGCCCTCTGAGTTCCCTTTCAATGCCACTAGTCTGATCCAAATTGGATTCTCCAAGGAAGAGTTATACCAAATCTCCCACAGTGACCTGATTATATACTAGTTCACTAGAGTGAACTTGTACGACGTGTCGCGTGTCCCTGTTTTGACCTTTAACTCTGAAAAATATATACAAGAAACTACAGTCTATTCTCTTTTTGTACCTTCTTACGAAACTTCAATCTGATGCTCAGAGAGAAATTTATGATGATTTTCCCCAGGTCACCTGTTTGGAATGTAATTCAGGAGTCTACGAAAAGACCAAATTCCTCAGATCATATCTTCGCAAAAATAGTGCGAAAGGCTCTAAAATTTGGACCCATGGTTCAGTGTGAATTCATCTCAAATGGGTTTTTTGTTTTCACTTCTGAAACGTCGCAAAAAAAATTTATAGTGAAAATTCCACGATGACCTATTTGGAGCAGTGAAACCCTAGAATCCAAAGCTCTGATACCAAATGTTATGAAACCAGCTCACAAAAAGATAGAAAAGATAGATCAACGCCTTAGAATTCAACCTCTTCAAGGGGAACAACCCTTCTTCAGTTACACAAATGAATTTTCTTTGATGATTCAAAAATGAAAAAACCTCCTTTCTATATAATAGGATTCTAAGGAGTCACAATATAACCCAACCGACCCAACAATAATAATATAAAGGCACAAAAATAACAATAGAGGGATTCTATGGGGAATAGTAATAACAATATGGGGACAATAGGGGCACAACAATATTAATAATGGATATAAATAAAATATTAATGGGGTAATCACTAGTATTATAGGGACCTAAAAACATCTAGAGCTTAAACCCATGAAGTTCGGTGGTAAGAAGAAGAAGACTATTGCTGCTATTCAAAAAGACTTGGGGTTAGACTCAGGTGATGAAACAACAATCACAACCACAGGCATAAAAGGTAAAAATTTTGAAGCATCTACAATCAATTTTGCTCAATCTAATGATAATGAAGATAAGGAGAGGAAAAGACATGGGCTTTTTCATATTAGAGTTATTTCCAAGCACCAAAACGTTGATACTTTATTTGATAGTGGTTCACAAGCAAACTTGATTTCTGAAACAATTGTAAGGAAGTTGGGCTTGCTAACAACACCTCACAAAACTCCATATCCATTATGTTGGGTATGTGATAAATCAAAGCTACAAGTGACTAGACAATGTAAACTTAGGTTTGCTATTGGGTCAATTTTTGTAGATGAGGTTGAGTTAGATGTAGTTCCCTTGGATATATGTGGTATTGTTTTAGGAAGTCCTTACTTGTATGATACAAAGGTTATTTGTTGTAGAACTAAAAATAAGTATCAACTCACATGATGGAATAGAATATATTGTGAGAGCTCATGAGCTCAAAAATAACTACACTATCATAAACTCAGGGCAAATTAAAAGAATGGTAAATTCATGCAAGTAATTTTTACTAATGGTTGTAAAGGAAAAGACCCCTGATAAAACCAATGCATTTGAAGGTTGTGATGCTAAACAAAAGTTGATTTAGAAAAAGTTTTTTCAGAATATGATATCCTATTTCAAGAACCTAAAGGTCTGCTACCCAAAAGGGAAATAGTACATGATATTCATTTGCAACAAGATGATCCATTTCCTAACATCAGAATGTACAGGTTATCCACTTTAGAGAATGCAGAGATAAGGAAGAAGGTACATGAGCTGATTGATAAAGGGTTCATAAGGCCAAGCACATCACCTTGTGGATCTCCAATTGTGTTGGTGAGAAATAAATATTGTTCGTGGAGGATGTGCATTGATTACAAAGCAGTGAATAAAATAACGATCAAGAAACGTTATCCTCTTCCTCACATAGATGATCTATTAGATCAGTTGAAATAAGTTGTTTACTTTTCCAAGTTAGACTTGCGTAGTGGCTATCATCAAGTCAGAGTAGCAGAATAAGATGCATGGATGACTTCTTTCAAAACAAAGCAAGGGCTATATGAATGGCTAGTTATGCCTTTTGGCTTAACTAATGCTCCTGCCACTTTCATAAGAGTCATGAATGATGTACTCAGACCTTTTATTCATGATTTTGTAATTGTATATTTAGATGACATTCTTTTTTTCAATAAAACATGGGAAGAACATTTTAAATCATGTAAAGAAACCTCTAGATGTTTTGAAAAGAGAAAATTTGTATGTTAAGTTATCAAATTGTAAATTTCGCAAAATATATTTAAATTATTTGGGTCATATTGTAGGAGGTGGTGAAATGAAGATAGATCCCTCTAAGGTTGAAGTCATTGTGAACTAGAATAAACCCAAATCTGCTACAGAAGTTAGGAGCTTCCTAGGAGCAACACAATATTGGAGAAAGTTTAAAGAATCGAATGTTTTTTTTTTTTTTCCTCGCTAACGGAATACAACCTTCACACTGGTCAAAGCATGTAGTGGAGATGCTATGGAAGAGAAATTAGCAGTGAAATTTCTCTAATACCTTGCTGCTCCCAAGAAAATCCTTACTTTTGTCACTGATTTGGGTATTGGCCAATTCACAATGACTGAAACTTTAGAGGGGTAAATATTCAACTCACTTCCTCCAACTATGTGGCCCAAATACATTAAGGAAGTTTTCTCGAATTCACACTTAGACATATTCATAAATAAATGTTCTTTTTTCAAGACATCTAACACATTCCTCACATGCTTGACATACTCTTCCCATGATTTGCTAAATATCAAAATATCATCTAAATAGACAATTACGAACTCATCAAGAAAGGATCTTAAAACATCATTCATAGCACTCATGAATGTAGTTAGAGTGTTGCAAAGACCAAAAGGCATAACCAACCACTCAAACAATCCCTGTTTACTTCTAAGAGAAGTCTTCCAAATATCCTCCTCAGCTATTCTAACTTGATGATATCCACTTCTCAAGTCTAATTTAGTGAAATATTTTTCATTCTTCAATTGATCTAACAAATCATCTATTCTGGGTAGTAGGTATTGATTCTTTATGGAAATTTTATTCAAAGCTCAATAATATACACACATGCACCAGGTTTCATCTTTCTTGGGTACCAAAACAAATGGTGAACCACATAATGAAGTAGAGAGATGAATTACTCCTTTATCTAACAACCTATGGACTTGTTTTTCAATTTCTAAACTTTCTAGAATTGAAATTTCATACATACCAATGTTCGAGAGTCTTATTGAAGTTGTATTTCATGTTGAATTCCCCTTTTCAATGGCAATCCTTTTGGTTCTTGTAACATGTCTCCATACTAATTGACCACATAAACTAGTTCAACTTTTATCTTTACATCACAGCTTGCAAAGGATTCATGCTTCGTGTCATTCTTTCGCTTGATCATAAGGAGCACAAGACTCTTGTTGGAATTAACCAATCAATTCATTTTCCTTGCACTTGCCAAATATAGATTAATCTTTCTATGATGGTCTCTCACAACATACTTCACTCCCTCTTTGAACAAATGATATTTTTTCTAAAATCTATGGAAAACAGATTTTTGGTCATACAAATATGGGCTTCCCAACACAATTCATGAAATATCCAGCAACACCACATCTAATTCGACTTCATCAATGAAACTGGAAGTAATTTCAAACTTGAAAATCCATTTCCGTGTTACCTACCAATTGGAATCCTTGGTTTTCCAACCCAACGATACGATTTATGATGAGGCACAGTTTTTGATCGAAATGGATCCTAGAAAACCCACTAAGTCTTCTAAAGATCAAAACTATTGCATGAGAAGAACTTTTAGAAAAGTTAGATAACACCATTGGGAGGAAAAAACATAAATAAAATAGTGAAATGAAGCCTATCAGAGGTTAACAGAGCAATGCACAAGAGCCATTGGATCTGGCCGATCAATGGTCCAAATCTGATCAGAAAATCTCAATCGGCGGTGGCAAGCGGAGGCTATTGGCAGAGACCAAATGGAATATGCGAAAATGATTAGCGGGGTCAACGAGGACCATCGATCAAGTGCGCAGATCAATGGCCCAAGTTGAATCGCAATATCACATTGGCAAACCACAAAGGAGCACTTACAAATGGCCCAGGGGTATGTGCAATATGCAATTACGATTACTCGCATCGCAACATCACATCAGAGAATTACAATGGAGTGAGGCTAATATAGGGCTAACTCGTGATAGACGGACCCGATGGAGAAAGAGGTGACATCATATATTTTGAGATCCAGAAAATGACATTTTCCTCTGTATTTGCGTTTCTCGCTAAATAAACAAAATATGAATGAAAAGCGTCGATGCAAAGAAATCGGACCCGAAAGGGTTTATGAATGCATATGTATAATATTTGAAGTCTAGAAAAGGGATTTTTTAATGTAAATCAAATTTTTGTTAAATGAAAGAAAAACCAAAGAAAATGTGAATAAAGTGATAAACCGGACCCAAAAGGGTTTATACATACAGGTATATATGTTTTGAGATTCAAAACAAGCAGGATTTTAGGTGGGTTGAAGGCAGTAAGTGGTTTTGGTCAGGCTCTGCCCGATCCCATACACTGGCTACCACGTGTCGAGGCGCCGAAAAGAGAAAACCATATTTTTGGGTGGTTAACCCCCATACCCATGGGCCACCCAAAATGAACCTCAACCGTTGGATCCAAATCACCCATATCAATGGTGGAGATGCGATAAGTGGTATAAAGGTGGACCCG
>APFE031203910.1:0-34289 GCA_000404065.3 Pinus taeda | reverse complement strand
AGAATTGGGAGACTCAATCTTGATTCACTCCCAACTCAATCAACAAAGCAGCCTGGACCATCTCAGAGAGGTCCCCAAAGTGGCTGACAAAGACACTTGAAAGTGTTCATCCTGATGAAATTGGAAAAACAGGAACCAGAAATTCAAACCGACAAAATGGAGGTGATGTAGATGACTCTAATTCACCTGTTGATATGGATGTTTCTTATAATTGTGAATTGAACTTGTCTACAGATTTTGAACCAACTTCCTTCAAAGAAGCTGCTTCTCATGATGAATGGAAAGAAACGATGCAAAAGGAGTATGATGCCCTCATAAAGAACGACACTTGGAAGCTGGTTGATCCTCCATTAGGAACCAAACCAATTTGCTGCAAGTGGGTCTACAAGAACAAGTATAAAGCTGATGGCTCACTTGACAAGCTCAAAGCTAGGCTTGTGGCAAAAGATTTTGCACAAAAACAGGGGGTCGATTATGAAGAGACTTTTGCCCCCACAGCAAAATGGGATACCATCCAGACACTCTTTGCCCTAGTAGCTCAAAATGATTGGAAAGTCCATCAAATGGATGTAAAAACTACTTTCTTGAATGGAGATCTAAAAGAGAATGTTTTTTATGTCCCAGCCTAAAGGATTTGCTATGAAAGGACATGAACATAAAGTATGCAAACTTGTGAATTCCTTGTATGGCCTCAAATAAGCACCGGGAGCCCGGTATGAAAAACTAACTGAGCATCTTCTGAAACTCAATTTCAAACATTATGATCTTAATGATGCAATTTTATTTGTCAACAAAGTTGGCAAAACAGTTGTATATCTTGTGGTATATGTAGATGATCTTTTGATGACAGGAAACAATGAAAGCTACATTGCATCCATAAATAAGGAATTGGGGAAAAGTTTTGAAATGACTGATTTGGGCTATGTTCATTACTATCTTGGTATTGAAGTAACCCAACATCCGAAGTCCATATTTTATTTCTCAAAAGAAATACATTGGAGATCTGTTGAATAGGTTTGGGCATGACAGAAATGCAATTCTCTTACTTACTCCAAATGGAAAAAAACTTAAAGCTCACATCTATGAAGGAAAAGAATTTGAGGATGCAACAAAGTATAGACAACTTGTAGGAAGTCTCAACTACCTAACTACTACCAAACCAGACATTTCGTTTGTTGTTGGAATCCTCTCCAGGTTTATGCAAAAGCCTTATGAGGGACATTAGTCTGCTGCAAAAAGAGTTCTAAGGTACTTGAAGGGAACTCAAGACTTTAGAATCAAGTATACATAGGTGGACTACTTCAGTTTGATTGGATACTCTGATTTAGACTTCGATGGAGACAAAGAAACGGGGGTATCTACTTCAGGATATGCTATGATTCTTGGATCAGGAGCTGTCTCCTGGGGATCACGCAAACAATCAGTTCCAGCAGATTCTACAAGAGAAGCAGAATACGTGGTAACAACTGAAGCAACAAAAGAAATTGTGTGGCTCAGGAAAATTCTTGAAGATTTGCAGGTAAAACAAGTACAATCAACTCCACTCATGATTGACAATACCTATGCAATAAAGTTGGTCGAGAACCCAAAGTTCCATGATCGAACGAAGCACATCAACACCAAATATCATTTGATTCGACATCATGTTGAGGCCAAAACAATCCATCTCCGTCATTGTTCCACTAATGAGCAAATTGCCGACATCTTCACCAAAGCACTTGGAAGAGAAAAGCTTGAACGATTCAGAATGATGCTTGGATTCACCAACATCCCTTCAAATTAAGGGGGGGAAGTTGACACCTAATCATCAAGATTGGGTGAATAAATATAATCAATGTAAATAAATAATAAGAGATATGAACAGTCATCAGGAGATGAAGTGAACAATCTCCCTCGTGTATATAATAAAGACCAACCTAAAGGAATAACATGAATTGATTTGTTTTGAGGAGTTACTGCCTAGTCTGACAGTGAGTTATCAGTCAGTTGATGCATGCATGCACTCAACTAGTGTACTCCAGATAACTAAAGATTCCCTCATCAGAAACTCATGCATGTCTATTTTGAGAAAGACCCAGTTGAGCTAAATGTTAAGTACAATGTACTATCAGTTGCATGTGTTTTCCTATAAAGAAAACTCATGCATGCAGAAGGAATAAATGCATTGAGGATTGCGCGGTTCTGACAGTGTGTTAGAACAATGTTCCACTTGGTGAGGTGAGATTCATCCACTATGAACAACACAAGGAAATAGGAGCTTGGAGGGTAGATGAGAAGGCTTGTGAGAAACCAGGATTGCCTGTGAGCATCTGTGAGGATTATACTGAGAGATGGCTAGCTGTGAGAGCTAAGGCTTTGTATAATACCTATGTATTTCCACCTTGTATGATAATACAGATAGTGGGGTTTTTAACTGAGGCTTTCGCCAAAGTATTTTCATGTGTATCAGTTCATTGATTCTTCTTCTTCTAGATATATGTGTTCAGCTCAATCTTGCTCGATCTTTTTAAGCTTCCGCAAAATTGATAGTAGAAGTAGATTATAGTATTTTGCTTTGGTTATATTGCATTATCAGGTTAATCTACAGTCATATTTTCTACATGGTCTTAGAGCAATATTTGTAGAGAACTTGCAGAATTTCTACAAGGATCATCTCTTCAAGGAGGTGGTGGATCAGAATCGAAGGTGGTATGGGAGCAGTGGTATTACCAATTCTGATGCACATCGAGAATGCCAATAGAGACAGACATGCTCAAAGCATCTAGGGAAATCTGTAATCAACAATCACAAAACGCAGTTCGAGACTATGCCCACTCACTCATAAATGCTCTTCCAAATAACTTCCATTGGTTTGTAGGAGCAAAGAAAATGATAGTTACAGGGCATAGATCATAGCTAGAATTCAATTGAGAAAACATTCATGAAATGCAGAATTGAGATGCATAGAGAGGCCACAAAACAAGTGGCTCAAATATGAGTAGGGCAGGATATCGTCTGCTCTGATACCATGTTAAACACATACATGACGGAGGCAGTACATGAATGATAAACATTGAGTTGCATATATTATTGACATGATATACATTTATAGGACATTGTACATGACTGTTGGATTCATCTTCCAACGTCTCTTGGACTCTGGTGGCTGTTCACATTCCACACCAACCCATAGAGGATTAGGTGTCCAACAATATAGGAGTAGTTATTAAGTGCGATTTTTTGGAAAGTTTTATGGGGTTTATTTTTCGTTCTAATTTGTCTAGAATCAGAGAGGGATTCATTCAAATCAAAGTTTGATAGGTGTAATCTTCACAATCGAAGTGCCCTTGGGGTTTTTGAGGGTGTCGAATCAACATATGTAGTCAAAAAACCAATTTAAACAACACAAATGAAGACTTGGCCACAAATTTTTTCATCAGCTAGAAATCCCTACTCCAAAAATTGCACTTAAAGACTATATATATAACCAATTTAAACAACACAAATCAAGATTTGGCCACAAATTTTTTTTGTTGGCCACAAATCCCTACTCCAAAAAATCACACTTAAAGGCTACTATAATATATATATATATATTCTCTTAATCTAATCGCAATAAAGATTGTTTGATAAATTTAAACTAGTGTAATATTAAATACAAATAATTAAAATTAACTAAAAAATTAACAAACTTAACAAAACAAAACAAACAAACAAACAAAAATCAAAGTTTAGATATTAAAATAACCAGTCTAGATCCATCTACCAAGCCAAGAGGGATCATAACTATTTTCTTTGTGAAAGAAATTTTCATATCAAGAGATTTGATCCGTGTGGGAGTTTGAAGTTAAGATGGATCTAAGTTGGTTGTATAATTAAATTATAATTATAATTATAATTATAAATATAATTATTAATTTTCTATTTTATTTTATTTTATTTTTAGTTTTATGAAGATGATGATGATGATGATGATGGTTAACGTCCACTGGAACCAAACTTTGGTCTATCGAACCTAAAGAAACAAATTATTTAGTTTGATTTAAGATTTTATTCCTATGCTCAAAAAGCCTAGAGAGAAGCCCCCCGAGCTCACTGTAATTTTGACATCGTAAAAGGCTAGGAAGGTCAGTGTTGCAGCAAAGATTTTGAAATTGAGATCTAATGTGGTTGTACGCGGGGCACTCTAAGAGGAAGTGATTTTCATCCTCGATGTTCATATTCTCACAGATATGGCAAAACCTTTCAATCCATGGTGTTTTAAGAACTGCCCAACGACCCGTTTCACTATGGAGCTCATGAGAGTTCGTTCTAATCATGGCTATATTAATTTTCTTCTTTGAGCTAGTTAAAACAAAGAGATAATTTTGATCTTCTAGGGTGGGGTTGATGACCTCATAATATCTTAATTTTCTTTTAGCTACTAAATCTTTCTCACACCACATTTTTTCTTTGAACTTGGAAGTAACAATATTTTTAATGTTATTAATGTTTTGCAATGCAACATTCTCGTTGATCTCCCAATGGTTTAACCATGCCCTGGTGTCTTTATACCAACCTCGTTTGAGCCTTAGGTGGTTTTGGCTAGAATCTAAAGCTAGCTTAGGAAGTCTATGGTCGCCTATGTTATTGAGTTTATGCTTGTACAACAGAAGCCTAGTCATAGCTAGGCTCTCAATAGGGGAAAGACCCACTTCTATAAGGAGAATAGGATGGGGTGTGTTGCTTTTAATTTTGAGGTTATACGTCATAAAACGCTTCTAGATTTGTTCAATGTTTCTCCAGGATTCTTTAGAGATGCTACAATCCCAAACCTCACATCCATAGAAGATAACCGGAGTGACTAATGTTTCAAAGAGGAACTTGTTTCTATCCCACATTACGAGGTTTGTCGTTTTACAATTATTTTTAAGACCAAAATAAGCTTTCCATCCCTCATTAATCCTTTTCTCAATGTTATAGTTCCAGTTGAGCTTGTGATGAATATCAATTCCTAGGTACTTGTAGGAAGCCACTTCCTCCAAGTTACTATTGTCATACATAAAATTAGCGTAAGTGTCCTTCTCGGATTTGATAATCATAACTTGTAATTTTATCAAGTCAAAATGTTTTATTGATAATTATCATTATCATTTGTATTATTTTATTTTATTTTTTATTTTATTTCTATTTTCATTTCAAAATGTTTACATGACATTCTCTACATTCCAGGCAATTACTTTTAAAGCTTTACTACTTTTTAATTGAACCCATATGTAATTGTTTACAAACATTTACACCACCACAACATCTCCCCTATACCTTTTTGCTTTTATATTTAATTTTATAAATGCTCTAAAATAAAATTAAAATCCAATATTTTGATTTTGAAGCAAGTTATGATTTTTGGGTAAGTAGTATTGATAACCCATGGTACCCACCCATGGTATTGTAACAAAGCATGTTTACAAGTTAATAATATCCACTATGAAATGAGGCTAAATATCTAAGGTTAAGAATATTGTTATATTGTAAGTATCAAATTTTCATTTAAAAAATGTTATAAAATAAAATATTTATAAAATACATTGGTTTTTAACTGAGCTATGTTGTTAGGGCATGTGGTATTGATAAGCCATGGTATTGGTTCATGGTATTGTAGCAAAGTCGATTTGGAACTTAATAATATCAATGGTATAATGGGGGTGATTGCTCATGGTTAAAAAACTTATTATATTGTCGCTATTAAAATTTTATGTGCTTATTAATTAAATTTAAATATGGTTTGATCATTTTTTAATTTAGATGGTAATATGGATCTTAATTATAATTATTGTTTATATATTTCAATGTGTATGTATATTGTGATTTTTTTGTCTAAACAATTGTTCTCAATTTTATTAATAAAAAGACGAAATTACAATATACAAAAATTGAATTTAAAAGATGTTTGCATCTAATTCCTACACATCTCCCCTATATTGGGTTGTAGAGAGCCTCTTGATGCAAAAATCTAGTTTCCGGGCCAGATCCCTTTCATAGTCCATGTTCCATAATTATACTAACATTCGTAAGTCCAAAATATTGAAAACCTGAGCTTATGGCATTTTTTTAGCATCTATTCCACACAATTGCTTATCATATTCCTTACAAAAAACTCCTAGTAATAGTTTTATATCTACATAACATCAAAAAAAATTCAAAACAAGATAATTTATCTCGCAGATGGCAGTGTTGCCTCTTCAACTTATTCTTGTAGCTCAACTTCATCATCCTTAGCCTCTTGTTCCTGCCTCTTTAGATTTTCTAGCCCTTTTCTTCATTGTTCACTCATTGGTCTCACTTTCTTCTAGAGTAAACTTAGCTCCTATGTTGCAGTAGTCTTCAACCTCTACTAGTTTGATGTCCATGATTGTCAATTCTATTTGAACCTTGGCTTGGAATTGTTCCATTTTACTCTGCATCAATTCATACTTGGTATACATTAACAACTAATAAGTCTTCCTTTCCTTTTCCTCTGAGGAATTATTTTGCTTCAGGGCTTTCAACAGCCCCTCTATTGCCTCCACCAATCTTTCCATGAGCATGTTCATTTGGACATGCTTGTTCCCACTAGATGAGGTCCACGGATCTACCATAATAAGCTTATGTTGCACTGCTCCTCAATTTCCAACAGTTGATGATTGTTGCAGCTCGCAGTAGCAAACGCTTAGCAACAATGTAGTTGATTTCAAATATAAACATCATCAAGCCTCATATAATCTCCTCTGCCTCTGCTTCTCCACCTCAAAGCATTAAATTGCAAGGATATCAAATTTATGCCAAAACCTTGTCGAATTCACTAAGGTGATTGTTGAAAGATACAACGAGAGAAAATGTGTCACAATTGATATGCATGGTTGGAGATCTAACGAGAGCTGTCATTTCTTCATTGCCATCATTGGGATGCGACCTTGTGTCTGATTGTTGGATTACTAAATGGATGGGGAATCCTCCACATTATATGTTTGATCATTTATTTTGTTGCTCATGCCATTATAAATAATTTTTTGTTCAAAAAGTTTGTTCATTGTTTTCATGGTAGAGGAGAATTTACAATCAACCTATGGTCCAGTTCTACAGACTCTTATTCCAACATAGTCCCTCTATTTTCCAATGTGTTAGTTGATGTGTTCAACTGCTTGTACACATGGAAAAATTCAATTTGTTCAAAATTGTAACACCCTCATCCCACATTTGCCCAAGTTAGCTGGTCCATTGGGGTAAACATTTGACGAGAGGCTACCATGATCTGATTCAACCTCATAGGTCACCTTAAGGAAGTGGAACTGACACAACACAACCAATCTGACCTTTTGCACACACCACAGAACCTACAGAAGCCAACCAATCATTCCAGATGATCAATCCCTGCAACAACTTGACATTTCATTGCCCCAAAGCCTCAGTCGATGCCATGACATGGGAATGCATGTGTCTGGGTCCCTCCAGTCACTCTCACAACATGGGCATGCAAGCAACTAGGGTCTTTTTCAGCTAGTTCTAAGCCTGCAACGGATTCAGTGCCACTTTTTCGGGGCCAAGAATTAAGCCACCGCCTCGAACTCCATGAAACTTTCAGGAATGAAAAGTAACACCAAAACAATGATACAAATGTAAATACTTGAACAAAGACTTGATTGGACCCCTACTAGCCATGACATGGATTTTGTCAAACATGTCAAAAATGTGCATTATACAAGTCATAACAAAATATATGAGCATAGGGGTCTCATACTTATCTAAGAATCGTTAAGAAGCATTGATGCCTTATCACATTAGTTGCATTATCATCTATTAAGTCATATATTCATTATACATTCATTTACAAATCAAAACATGATGTGAGCCATACATCATCACTGTCATAAAACATGCTCATAACTAGCATATAACCAACAGAAATATCAAGGATACATAAGCCATAAATGTCTCATATGAACCAATACATTTTCTCATAAAATACCAAGGAGAAATTGTTCTCATTAACGAATGCAAAAAGCCAACCAGTTATGGGACTACCATGTTCCACCCGACCTTAGATTGGTTGAGCCAAGTCTCTCTTCAACTAATCATCCCCATGCCATATTCCAAGAATGAATGTGGGACTTATCACCAAAATCAACTAGGAATTTTTGAGGCTACACTACCTCATCCTCAACAATAGAACTAGGCTTTACTGCAATCCCCACTGGATCACTAGGCCATAAACAATAAACATACAATACCAGGGTTTAACTCTCATCAGATCACTAGGCCAAAAACAGGCATGGATGCCACCAGATCTCTCCACCTACACCGTGAGGAATTTGTTTGCCCCAACCTCTTGGATTTACTGTGTATCTTGCCATTACTAGTCAAGGGATTCCTAGGCCTACTAGGTCTCCACCCTCTGGCTTTACTATGTATCTCATCTTGGGATTCCTAGGTCGTGTGAATAATCCTAGGATCACCCCAACCAGCTTCAAGTCCATGTCAACCACATACAAAAGAACCCATTACACCATGGTTATTTGGAAATGGAAAGGCTATGCTGAAAAACATTGTCACTCCTGGCAAAACCCATGCCCGTGATAACAAGAGAACCGAGAACACACGTGCATAACCATTCATGATAAATCTAGCAAGGAAATCACACATGCAAATCGATATCTGCAAATAATATCGTTGTAGCTGCTAGATCCAGCTCTTCCTTGCTTGATCTTTGCTTCCTCCTACCTTCTTTTTCTTTCTTGATCTAATGCTGGACTGCTCCAAGAAAACTTTGAGTGTCCAAGAGTGTGAGAAAAAGAATAGAGAGAGAGAGATCCAAAACTTAATTGATCAAAAGCCATGAACTAGTCCTCATAAGCCTTTTTATTAATGAGGCCTCTATTTTCTTCACTTTCCTCCTCACATGCAAATGTGACCTTTCACCTTCCTTTTCTCCTAATCTCCATTTTTTTCATAAAAAAAAGTCAATTAATTCCATTTTCCCTTTCCAAATCCTTTGTTATTTCCTTTTCCAATTTTCCTAGCCATAATAAACCAAATGAACGCCCACACTAGGATGTCTTTCCTAACATTCAACTTGGAATAAGTATCCCATAACCGTGGTTATTATTTTGCCTTTATTAACTTTTATTACATGGAATTTTTACAAGGGTTGTTACAGAACCCTCCTCCTTGGGGGAATATCGTCTTCGGTGTTTAATGACACCTACAACCAACAAGAATGCTGAAAGAAAAACATACTGCTTATGGAGCTTTATAACTTAGCTCGATACAGTATTTACAATGATCAACCTACTAAGAAGCAAAAAAACATGACAAAATAACTACATGATAACCATAATGACATGACACCCATATCTATTATTGAAGCTTTATAGCACAACTCATGGCAATATACATCCATATAAATATACATATGCATAACAAAAAAATCATACCAAAAATATTCACTCAACCAACGAATAGAGAAGCATACATAGCTCGCATCTGATAAGCCATCTCTCACATACCTTCATCGAGCCCAAAGTACTTCCATTGCACTTTAACCCGCTCGATTTATTGATTTCAAAGCATGAGCATCTTTCTATACAATATACATTGTGGTTCCAGATGGAATTCTCCTTTTGGCTCCACATGCAATACATACCAGTCAATCACATGATCAACATCTTTAACATACTTCTTAAGCAATGAAACGTGGTAAACATCATGGACTTTTCTATTGGAGGCAATGCAAGTCGATAGGCTATTGGTATGATCCTTTCAAGTATCTTGAAAGGTCCACAAAATGAAGGTGCCAACTTGGCACATAATCCAATCCGCAAAGATATTTTCTTTGGCTTGCTGCATAAGTACACTTGTTCCCTATCCTGAAACTCCTTAAACAATTTGTTCCAATCCGCATAGCTTTTATGTTTGTCTTATGCTGCCTTTAGATTCTTCTTGATTACCTACATTTCATGTTCCATTGCTGCTAACATGTTTGGTCCAATCAATACTTTGTCCATCGTGTAACACCCCTCCCTTGTATGTAAAACTTTGCACACCTAAGCTGAGAAAAGCTAGGTCTGATGTGTAATAAGAAAAGTAAATACTTTATGAAATAAATAAAATAATTAATCACTTGGAAAAGTGAGACACCAAGAGATGAGATTCTTGCCAAATCCCATTGGTGAATGGGAAGGGATAATTCTTTCATGATAAAGCTTCTAGATTCAATTCTAGCTAGATGGATTGGAGATAAATATTCGTTGAGAAAAAAAAAAAAAAAGATTTGTAGGAGAGAAAGGCAAGGTTTTATGAGAAAAAGCCTCACAAGAGAGAAAGGTGAGCTTTTTCGTTAAAAGCCTAGGCAAATGGATAAAAAAGATCCATAAAAGCAGGATGCCACTAATGGAAACCATATCATGAAAGAGGGTATTAAATACCCATTGCAGAGATTAGCAGGAGGTAGTTGATCCATGACAAGAACCTTGGCTTGGGGGTGAACTGGAAGAATCAGTTCTAGGTTGGGTGGCGGTGCTCGGTTTTCTAAGTGACATGCTTTCAGAGAATTTGGTTTGTATGGGATGTTTGTATGTTGACTCTTACTCTCTATATTGTCAGTTCTGAAGCATATGAGAAATTGCTTAGGTTGTCTTGCATAGAAATTGATTGAATAATGTGCATGTGACCGCAAGGCATGAATAGAATTGTTTATGTTAGCTATGGGCATGAGATGTTTATATATCAGCACATGTGACAGCCATTGCATATACATTCAATCCTAGTTAAGATTATTAAAGAAACCTAATATGTGGATTTTATGCAGTGTTGGTGCTATCCCGTCTTTTGTTTAGAATAGTGAATAATCATGTTTAAGGAAGCTATGTAAATTGGGTAACTATGGTTAAGGCTTAATACTATATAAACTATGGTTAAGTTTATCTATGCTAGGCATTATGCATCCAATGTTGTTCTTTTAACTAATTGTGCATGCTACATAAGGTACACATGTTAACATTTCATGTGACTGTGGCAGTGGGACTATGATTGTGTTATGGGCAATACTAGCTTTCGTATATTTATGTTGAAGTCTTTCATCTATGCTAACATTAAGGTAGCAAAGGAAGTCTTTATGCATAATCTTGTCCTGTTGAATGCCCATGGTGAATCGTGCCTCTAGGTTATAATACGTGCATAAGGATTGAATTGGAATGTTGTATTAAGGTTATATTGAACATAAGAGTTCGCATCATGAATCCATTAAAGCCTCGAAGGAGTTGTAGTATGATGCCCAAGGGGTATGGCTCATTTCTTTGATGTTGTCAAAAATTGTAGCATATAAGTATAGTGCATAAAAAAGATTTGTTCATATAATTATTATGATGACTAATTGAATCTAACTTTAACCGAAGCAAACTTAAAAAGAAAGGGAGCCTAGTAGGTAATTTTCAAATTAGGCTCAGGGGTATGTTACAAATGGTATTAGAGCATTAAGTTCAAATATGAAGGCCTATGGACCAATCTAACTATGTAAGATGGGGATGAGGGCCTTAAATTAGGTCCTAAGCAAATAAGAGGTTTTGTTGGAAGGGTTTGTTTATAAAACCAAGAGCTATAAAGGGTTGAACTTAAATCTTAAAATAATTTAAAGAAGGACTCTGAAGTATGCAAATATCATATTGATTACTTGCAATCAAAGGAAATTAGGATTCTTCAAGGTGGAATCTAAATATTAAAATCATTTATTGAGGGAATAGGGAAGTAAGAACATATATATGTTAATCCACTCTATATAAAATATTATTATATCAAATCAATTAAGGTTGATTGTCAATAAATGGGTGGGTTATGTTCATTTGGAAAACTGCGATTTTTGTGGCATTAGGGCAAGACTTTCAAATAATTCAACCAACCCTACCTCAGATTGATATCAAGGCAAAGTATGCCTCTCTTAAGGTCTTCATTCAAATGCTGCATCTTCCTGATATATATATATATATATATTATATTAATATATATATAAATATAAATATATATATATATAATTATATATAGAGAGAGAGAGAGAGAGAGAGAGAGGAGAGAGAGAGAGAGAGAGAGAGAGAGAGAGAGATATGATTCAACTAACCTACCTCAGATTGATATCAAGGTAAAGTACGCCTCTCTTAAGGTCTACATTTAAACGTTGCATCTTTCTGATTGAATTAGAATTAAGGGTTTAAGCTCGAAAGAGGAATGAAATCACTTGTAAGTATGTCAATATCCAGAAGTAATCTGAAACCTTGAGGGGATCAATAGAAGGGTGTAATCAGTTCATGTCGAAACTAAGTATAACTAATAAAAATAAAACAAAACATGACCTATCTTGATATGGGAGACAAACTAACTGTTATAATGTTCTAATTTATGTAAGCTTTGTAGTTTCTCCAATCTATTATGTGGAAAGAGGTTCATAAAGATGATTGTGCATTGATCTTCAGATCGATGAAATTAAAAAAGATAATGGATGTACTAGATCTAAAATCAAATGCGTTTTCGTTGACTTTTCCATACTCCATTCCTCGTCAAGAACATTAAATGTTGATTATAGAAAGATCTGGGTATCTAGTTTGGTTCGATGATATCTAATAATCTTATCATGATCCAACTACCTCATTAACCTCCATGCATGGTTCAACAGTAAGTGATGTATGCTCAACTGTGGTTATGTCAATATGAAAGAAAAAAAAACCACTTTCCAAATGGATTAATGGAATCACCGGTAAGACGGTTGTTTCCTTCTTCCAATCGGTTAAGTTGCCTCTCCATTTGCCTTAGCAGTCGAACTATAAGTTGTCGCAAAAACATTAAAAGCCTATCCTTATCATTGTCCCACATACGCATCTCATTTGGATAACGATTATCCACAGGCTTTATTTACAAATTTAAAGATGTTTCGAGAATAATCATAGAGTGGATAATGACTACAAGTCATAAAATCTCTTAACTTCATTTCCTTCCCTCGTTGAATGGCACTACGTACATAAAGGTGTATGGCATGGTCAAAGTAGGTGCACCATAATAACAGTAAGTAAGTGTGATGTCGAGAGTAGAGAGGTGAGGTGCGATGTGCAGAAATCTCGAACTCGAAAGACCATACCTGGGCGTTGGATAACTTTTGGCATGCTCGCGGGCATGGCTAAGCCTGTGAGAATTCTCTCAAGCCATAAGAGGATCAGTGGAGATGTTGACGACTTTTTAGCCTGCTTTCGTGATGGCGTAATCACATGATGAATTTTGCATGTGGACCATCACTTTTTTTTTTTTTTTTTTTTTTTTTTTTTTTTTTTTTTTTTTTTTTTTTTTCGGCGATTTTGGTATGGTGTCAATATTCTCGTGATTCAGAGTAGCGTAAGGCGTAGCATATGAATCGCAAAGTCAATGTTATGGTATTATTCAGGAGACGCAGTGTAAGGCCACTAGGTCATCATCACACGTTGGCGAGTAGAGCGCACACAATGGGCATGTTTAACCGACGAGTCGTCGAGGCGCGCGGTGGGCGAGACGAGACGATCGCATAAAACCGATGATTTGGCGACGAGCGTGCCCAACCGATGAGTCGAGTTGACTAAACGAGCCAAGGGGCACGCCCACATGATGACTCAGAAAATGACAAAGTATGGGTGGAGCGCTTGTCGGTGACTTTATAGGGAGCGACTTAACATGGCCGCCCCCACACTTGGGCTGACAATTAAAAAATGGCTAAGTGTCAAAATGTGTGGGTCGGCTTGGTGGTTGTAAGCCCCACATATTGTTGGCAAACCGTATAAGTAACTAAGCGATGAAGTTGGATAAGGCATCAAGCCACAACACAAAGGCAAGTCTAAAGTTTTGGGTGGACAGTCCGAGCAGAGGGCGAATGTGCCCGTAGTGACGGGTGAGCGAAATAACAGTAGTGTGAAGGGACAAGCGTGGGTAGGCAGGTCGCAAGGTGGACAATCGCACCGCAGCAAGGCGAGCGATCCTCAGGTTTGTGGGCGAGTGACACGATAGAGGTGGATAGATTGTGGGTGCAGGTGATCAGAACAACGGATGGGCATGGGCCAAGAGTTGGGCGAGCCAACACGGTTGTGACCCAAAAGTGTTGAACGGGTGACTGATGGCTGGTGCGACATGGGAAGCAGATGAAGAGTTGTAACATGGTGAAAATGAAGGCAGGGTGGTAACATTTCAGGTAGTCTGGGCAGGTCTGCACAGTGCAACGACTGAGTCGGGTAGACCAGCCGAGTTGCATGACAACTAATTGTTCATTGTGTAAAATTATAACTCGGTTGAGTATAACTCCCGAGGAATTGTAAAACAGAAATATTAGAAATGATTATTGTTATACATGTTTGATGTGTCTCTTGCATATGGTTGATATTTATCTTTATTCTACAATTTAAATAATAAAGATGATGAAAGATGAATGTGTTAGGTGTAATATGGTAAATAACTTAGAAAATGAAATGCTTAAGCATTTAGTCAGTGCTGCACGTGGACTAACTCGTGAAAAAAGAGTTGGGGGCGTGATAGATGGTATCAGAGGAAATTACAGAGATCAGGTACGTATGCAGTCTGAAGTTTTGGAAAGGAAATCTTGGATTCATAGTTTGGGGTTTCTAGACTTGGAAGTTCGTGGCAAGACTATCCAAGTGTTGGTGGACACGGGTGCCACACATAACTTCATGACTACACGTTTAGCGAAGGAAGTTGTGCTGCAGATTATCACTTTAGATGTGGAGGTCAAGGCAGTGAAATCAAGGGCTAAAGTGGCAGGATTGGCAAGCAAAGTACCAATTCGAATTGAAGACTGGTAGGGTCGGTTGGACTTCACGATGATGGAGATGAATGACTTTGACATGATATTGGGGCAGAATTTCTTGAAGGGAAATAAAGCAATTATTGTCCTGTCTTGCGATGATATTATGTTTATTGGAGGCTCACAAACATGGACCCTACTCATAAGCAAAGGAAGGAAGTTAAGGTGCATCATGTTTCTGCACTAAGTTTGGAGAAGGCTATGCAGAAGTCAGATGTAGAGACATATGCAAGAGTCATAAGGGAGGTTGATACTGATGATGGAGTGGGGACGCCTGTTCCAGCTAAAATCTCCGATGTGTTAGCCAAGTATGCAGATTTGATGCCCGATGAGCTACCAAAGACACTTCCACCAAGGCATGTGGTGGACCATAGCATTAAGCTAGAGCCAGGGAAGCAACCTCTGGCAAAAGCTCCTTATCGATTGCCAGGACCGGCATTGGAGGAATTAAAACAACAATTGAAGGAGTTGACTGATGCAAGTTTCATAAGACCTTCGAGGTCCCCATATGGAGTTCCAATATTGTTCCAACGGAAGAAAGACACAAACGAGCTACGGACGTGCTGTGATTATTGTGCTCTTAACAAGCAAACGATAAAGAACAAGTATCCTTTGCCATTAGTTGTAGATTGCTTCGATAAGCTTGCGAAAGCCCGAGTGTTTTCCAAGCTAGACTTGAGGCATGGGTACTATCAGGTGCGAATAGCAAAAGGAGACGAGAGGAAGACCGCGATTGTGACAAGGTATGGAATTTTTGAATTCCTTGTTATGCCATTCGGGTTGTGCAATGCTCCTACCACATTTTGCACTTTGATGAATGATGTACTACATCCATATTTGGATTCATTCGTAGTAGTATACTTGGACGATATAGTGAGAAACCCTTGGCTTTGGTATTTGAGGCATTGAAGAAGAATCAGTTGTACTTGAAGAAGTCAAAGCGTATGTTTGCCCAAACCGAGATTTCATTCCTTGGGCACATTGTGGGCCAAGGGCGAATATGGATGGAGCCGAGCAAAGTGAAGGCGATAGAGGATTGGGCCAAACCAAAGAATGTCCATGATATGAGATTGTTTTTAGGGATGACCAACTACCAACGAAAGTTTGTAGAGGGGTACTCCAAAGTGACCTCGTCACTGACAAACCTTTTGAAGAAGGATAAGCGATGGAATTGGACAGAGAAATGTTGTATGGCATTTGAAGACTTGAAGAAGATGATGGTTTCAACACCGATACTGAAGTTGCCTGATTTCGAGAGACCGTTTGAAGTACACACAAATGCTTCAGATTTTGCGATAGGATGAGTTCTTATGCAGGATGGGCATCTGGTGGCGTATGAGAGTCGAAAGTTGTAGGACAGGGAATGAAGGTATCCGGTTCATGAGAAGGAGATGACTGCGATCATCCACAGTTTACAGGTATTTGCTAATGAAAGGAAATGAAAGTAATTTATGCTCCTTTATATGCAATGATGAATCCATAGTGATCCACTATCCTCTATAACTGTGCCTGACCTTCCTTGCATCAAATTAATTGTTATTTATTATACACATGCATATGAAATAATTTGTAAGGTCATAAATTGTTTGATGTAATAAGCAAGGGTTTGAAAAAGTATATGTAATGTCACTTTGTACTAATTGAATTCTCTCTTAGCAAAATTTGGAGTACTCCACACAATATTAAAATTTAATATTTAAAATTCGAATTAATGGATGTTAGATTAAGGCCCTCTGTATTTCTAAGATTTGTGAAACAATTGTGAATAATGCACATACAAGGATTACAAAAGAGAATGATATGCATATTTAGTAATAACAAGAGGAGCCAGAAGGCAACTAGTCCCTGCCTAGGGCTTGATGAAAACTATCAGACTAGTGTCACCATAATCCAAAGAACAGTGGGGCACAGTTCCTACTTTAACAGGTCTGGTGTAAATGACAACCTTGTCCCATTTGAGGTGTCTTTGATGCGTAAGCACCAGACCATGCCCACTTCTCGAAGTGCGACTATAATCTATGGACAAAAAAGGCATGCAGGGCGTGCGTCTTGTGCCTCCCTAGTAGAACAGTTTCTATTCGATACAAGGGAAGGCTAGAGATAGAGAGCTTACAGCCTTGCCTTCTTGGCTCAGGCGGCTCTAGTTCTGGCTACTACTCATATGGTTATTCATATGGTCACACATTTATCAAAGCCAGAAACCAAGGGACCTAAACGCCAAGTGGGGATTGACCCGACTCCCTAAATGACAAGTGCAAGTGGGGGTTGGGTTTAGCAAACCAAAAAAAGCAAGGGGTGGTACAATATCAAAGATTCATAAGCATGGAAATAGCGATAGAGATAGATTCATTTCTCAAAATAATAATGCTCATACTCTCACTTAGATGGTATAATCACAAGCACCTTTATATGCATGGAGAGTTCGACTGGCCCCCTTCCAGCTCCACCCGTGGAAGACATGACTTGTCACACGGAGCTTGCATGCATTTCACGTGTACATCTACCTTTCTTAAATACATCATAGCTTGCTTAATGTGTTCGAAAGCTTCCTTAACGTTTTACCACAAGGATGGAAGGATAGATGGATTTATTGCTTAGTCTAGACAGAAGGATTTCAGGGAAGGAAGGGTTTGTGAGGAGAAAAGGATGGATTTGTTTCTTTATGCAAGGGTTTGTGAGGACAAAAGGATGGATTTGTTTCTTTATGCAAGGGTTTGTGAGGACAAAAGGATGGATTTGTTTCTTTATGCAAGGGTTTGTGAAGATAGCCAGGATCCAGGATCAAGCGAGGGTTACTACAGATAGAAGGAAGGTACAATCAGGATCCAAGAATGCAAGCATGCCAGTGAGGGAGGGATTTAAGGGTTAGCCTAGATAGACAGCAAGCAGGGACAAAAGTGTTTGTATAGACAGATTGATTTATTGCATAGATGGAGGGATGGCTCCTGCTGAAAGTCGAGTTGTCAGAGCGGTAGGTGGGGAGCTTTGATTATGAAACAAGAATTCCAGCATTTGTAGAGTTGCCAGAGTGGGAGGTGGGAAGTTTTGATTATGAAACAGGAATTCCAACATTCCAGTGATGGGGGCATCATCTCTTGCCCAGGGGGGAACTTCGAATGATGGAGTCTGGGTATATTCTCATAAGTAACAAACATGCTCAATGACTTTTGGTGATAACATGAACTCACAGAGAGGCCGCCATTTTACTAACTACACGAAGCCATTCACAAAAACAATTAACATAAGTCTTTCAAAAATTGCACGACATTCACTCAAAGCACATATAAACGATGTCCCAGAAGCCATCCATTAACTGCCTGCACAGAAGCAATCCATTGGTTCACAAACTGACAAGAAGCCATTTGTAGTTACCGTCTCCAGTGTTTCAAATCGAGATCCATCTGAGCAGCAAGAGAGGTTGAAATCGGGTTTTCGGTCGATGAAAGATCCCCAAGTTGAAGTTCGATAAAGGTAGCGACAATGCCAAAGGTATTAGGGGAAGTTGTAAGGGGAGAGGAGGTATATTCTCTCTCAGGCAAGCAGTAATCATCATGTAAGTAAGTGCGCCTGTTCTTTAGCTCATTGTATTTTCTATGCTATATAAGTATAGGCACTAGTATTTATGATCTAAGCTATGTTCTTCAACATAACAACAAGGCAAGAGCTAAGTCAAAGGCTAGAGCAACAGAAGCAGATCCAGTGGTTGATCGATATGCTTATCCAGCGACAGCAAAGCAAGCAAGGGCATATACAACAGTTTACGAGGTTGATCTAGCAAGATCAGTAATTGTAGCACTAGCAAGCCCAGTAGATCCAACCAAATAGCACAAAGGCATCTTAAGCAAAGGGGCATCATAAGCAGAGGTAGCAATAGATAATCATCTGCATAAGATGGTATAAGATGGTAGTTGTTGCTGGTAGCTGATAGCTGATAGCTGTTGCACGCTCGCCACTCTCGCCTCATGCAGTCTCTCCATGTAGGGCACCTATCTCAAATAAGACAACAATATATGAGATGTTGTTGGTAATTGTTGCACGTTCGCCACTCTCGCCTCATGTAGGCCACTTTTTTGAAATAAGACAACAATATATGAGATATCAATGAACATTATCCCAAACATTAAATGTCTCGGAATTAATGTTAGCATTAAGCTAACATTGCGCTTGTCGCTCTTGTCTAATCGTGATCAGAAACAAATAAATAATTATAACATAATGTTTTTGCCTCCCCTCCTCGGAAAGAGGCCAAATAAGACCGTAAATGACTATATGACTGAAAACTTTGATTATACCATATTAACTGACCCTAATAAACAGGTCAACTAATAGTAACCACCTCATTTCCGATTATTATAGTCCCATGCCATTGCCAGATGGCAGGGACTAATAATGCAAGGAGATAAATAGAATCATAATTATATATCTTAATTTTGTACTACTTATATGAATTACAATGTGAAGCAATGAAATTAAAGTGTGAAGTTATGAAAGGGTGAGTTATAATATAGATAGGTTAAATATATTGGAAATAAATATAGAAAATGAAAGTTAAGTATAAATATTATATGAAAATATTTTTGTAAATATAATGTTTAAATATTAATATAGAGAATATTAATAGTGTGATATTGACACAATTTTTTATTTTTTATTTTTTTTAATATTTAGTGATATAAATCTAGATTAGGATTGTGAAAACACAAGTGCATTTTGTCGGTAGTTTGTTGTGTATATGTTTACCTTGGTAATTCTAATATTGAGCTAAAACAAGTCCAAATTTCATTTATTTGGTTATTATTTTTCCTTTGTTCTTTGTAAAATTATTGAAATTACGTTGATTATAAATATTTTGGATTCTTTCATTGGAAACTGTAAGTGTGTAAACGTCAAATAGGACTTAAATCTCTAATCCTCCAAACACTTGAGTTAAATTGACAGAAGAAAAAAAATGATTTTGTGGTGAAGAAAGGTTTAATTTTAAAATTCTTGAATCATGCAACGAGGTAATAGAAAACACAATCTTAGATACCAATATTTGTTTTACCATTAAGTCTTACAAAATTCCATGATACTTTGGTAATATGCGCTATATTGTAGGTAGTAATTTAGTTATTTAGGTAACTAAGTAAATCATGTCTTATTGTTTAAATTTTATGATACATCTAAATCGTACACTATGATTTCAGTTATGGTTTAATTAACTGTTATGATGTCGAGTATAATGTTGCATGAGGTTTCATGATATGATGGTATGAGGTTAATGATGCACATGTGGTTCTTATAATTGTTACAATAATGATGATGTATGCTTATGATGATTATGATATGCATAGGCATTATGATGTTATGTTGAGGTATATTGACATGTGGTTCATTTATTATGTGATGATACATCTTTGATGTTGAATGTTGATGTTATAACTTAGGAGGATATTATGATGTGAAGCATGTGGTATTTGTATGTAGATTTATGACATGCATAATTTTGTGATAACAATGATATTATGTTCTCATGATGACATGCAAGACTTCGCATGTGGATTATTTTCTATTATACTATGGTTATTGCTAGTGCATTGGATGTATGTTGAGATGTGGTGATATACATGAAGTCCACAAATGGGCCGAGAGGGCTGGTTTATTTGATGATCTCATAGGACCCATACATGCGGGAGAGAATATGTAACACCATATGGGCTGGGGACATACTCAATCAACACTACATCTGCCAATGGTTCCTTTGTCTTGTATATCTCTTGATGGATAACTCTTGAAGGGTTATGAGACCATCTTGAGGAGGTCAAGTGCCTGATATTGTAGGCTAGGTGTCTGGTATTGGATTGGGATGTCGAAGTCTAGTGGGAGTGTGAGGACTTCGATGTTAGGGGCTATGTACCTTAATAGGCATGGAGGGAGTGGGCTAGCCTTACGAGATGCCCAGAGTCATTGAGTATTGGGACCGGATGTCTGCCTTGGGGCAGATGAGGTCTGAGTCGGGCGCGAACCTTAGGGCCAGCCTTGGGCTAGGATACAGACCAATGAGGCTTATGCATGGTTCCGAAAGTGGGAAAAATGACAAAGATTCCTTGAGATTTCCTAGTTGTTGTGAAAACTTTCGATGCCTGTTGGTTATACTAGTTCAGTAGAGGGTGTAGGGCAAACATGAAGTAATAAATAACTAAATAAATAAAATATTAAATGATTCAATTTAACTTCGAGACGAAGTTCCTTAAAGAGGGGGAGTATGTAACATCCCATAATAATAATAATAATAAATAATAAATAATATAATATTAAAATATAAGCAAATAAATAATAAACAATAAAGAAAAGATAATAATAGTAAATAGATAGTAAATAATGAAGAAATATAATAATAACAAATAAATAAAATAGTAAATAACAATACTTGAGTTCTAAATAGGTATATATAAAAGTAAACGATAAAATAATAACAATAAGTAAAGTTATCAAAAAGTAAAAGTGAATAAAATAAGAAATAAATAAATTAAGAGAAAATCTAACATAAGTAAAACTTAAAATAAAAAACAAAAGTTGCATGTTGACACTAATATCACCTAGATTGACCTCAGGCTGAAGGGAGGCAATGTCAGGGTAACCACAAACCAAGCTTAGCCAAGTAGCTAGCCCTACTAGGCTGGGAGAGGGCTCTATCTGTAAGGATCTCAGTCAAAATAACTGAATCAGGCAAAGGATTTTAGGCTAGGTATAGTAGCTCGGAAGTTTTGATTGAATTTTGTTGGTGTTTTGCCAGATCAAGAGGAGCTGGGTAGTTTAGGTCTGGGAAATTAGATCAGAAATGTAGGGTGTTCTATGGGGCAAGGTAGGCATAGGCTTTAGCACTTTAGGCTTGATGATGTGAGGTGTTTAAGACTGATGAGGAGCTAAGAAGGGCATGTGACAATCATGAACCTTTCTTAAACAATAGAAAATATTAAAAGTTGAATGATTTCCCAAAGTGGAGCATTGATACAATGGATTCTACCTATCAAACTTGAAAACATTCAACTAGAAGCAATGGAATGAATGATGGCATACATAAAACATGTAAACAAATGATCACAAAAGAAGAAACTGTACTAAAACTCCATACCACAGGGATCCCATAAAAATAGTTGCAAATCTTATTAATCTCCTTGCCAAACTACTTACAATGACGTACAATCAAGCTTTGAACATCCAACTGAGTCCAACCCACACAATGACTGAGAAAATACATGATATAGACCTCGAAACAACTAATCCTAGTCTCGGGGGTCGAATTCCATGAGAGGAGGAGTAGTTGCACACAATACTGAACTGATAGCTAAATACTAGGGTGGTCAAACTGACTCTTTCCTAATATGAAGCAAACTAATCCATTACATGCCTCTTAGGCCATTCATCTGATGTATCTACCCTAGGTAACAAAAAAATACTTTAATTACAACATCATCATGAATTACATCAGTGAAAAACCAAAATCCCAGAGGTGAAAAGTGAAAAACCAAAGAAACAGTGAAAGAATTGGTTGCCTATCAAGTGCGCAACGCCAGTGTCAAATGCGCAACGCGTGAAGGAAATGCGTAGCACCATCTTCAAGGTGAGCTTTGACTATCTTCCCGGTGTCCAAATTGAGACTGGGATAGCTTGTTGGAAACCTTATCCTGTCTAGTTTCTAGATTTACCTTCCGATTTCAAAATGAACTTGATTTGACCCTCCAAAAATGAATTCTCCCAAGACTGGACAAACACGCAGCGCCTGGTCCAAAAATGAGGCAAAAATGTGATTTTTGCTAGTTTTTTGCTGTTTTCACCAACCAGTTTTGCCTTCCAAGGCTAGAAATATGGTTTTCCTAATTGTCTTGGGCCTTCTGAATCCAATGGTGGTAGTGATTCCTCCAAATAATGCCTCCAAAAAGTGCACAACGCCTAGGGCACTGCACGTTTGGCAAAAAAACTGATATAAAAATTGTTTGGAAAAAACATGAAATGCCAAAAGCCAAAACTAAGTTTAGGGTATTCAAAAATGGTTGACATAGGTGGTGTTGAAGCTAACTAAGCATGGAGAGAAGCCTCCACCAATAGGTCAAGCTTATCCTTCTCCTTTTGATGAGTTAAGGCCTTAATTTTTGCATAAGCTCTTTTGAGCTTGGCTCTCGCAATTTTGTTTCTCATGGCATAGTATTTGGCCATTTTTATTTGGACTTTTGTGTTTCTATTAGCTTTAGCTAACAGGTCCTCAAGATGATTGTTAGCCCTCTCAAGCTAATATTCCCTGTTCTCATTCATCATTATGTCATATTGTTCATTTAAGGTCAGTTAGCTGGCAAGTTGAGCTTCCTTTTCTCTTTCAAGCTTCAAAGCTCGCTTTAGGCCTCTAGTCCTAGTGCTCCTCCTAGGCATTTCTTCCTCCATGGGCCCACCATAGTTACCATAGGCTTCCTCAAGTTGGACTTTAGTCTTTGCGGCTTCCCTTTTAGCTTTGATGAGCTAAACTTCCATAAGCTCATGCTTGGTCTCCATTTGCCTATTTTCCCATTCATAATAAGATATAATGTATTTTTCTCTTTGTAGATCCACCTGCAACTCATCTATCAATGCTTCTTATTCTTTGAAGATCATTCTGGTGTTTTCCTTTTCATCTTCCTCATCTAAGTCCAATAAGTCAAAATCTTGCTCAGTCTCATGGGGGTTTTCTTCCTGTTTTTGCATTTCCGTTTCAACCATTTTTTCCTTTCCTTTCTATACCTGCTTTGTTGATGAAGAGAGCAAGGCCCCTCCCACAATATATGGGGCAAACACTTGCCTGTTTCCTCGCTGATAAGTGTGCACTGAAGTACCTAAATTAGCCCTTCTTGGCTTACTGCTTTGACCCTAATCACTTTGTCCTTTGCCATTGTCCCCTTTCCTGTCATATGAAAGAACAGGTTCATGGAGTGGTGATAATGGAGGTGATGGTATGACTGACTCATCAGAGGAGGATGAATAATGCATGGGTTGAGACGAAGGGATGGAGGATGGTGGATGAGATGATGATGGAATGTCTTTAGTGGAAGCTTGAGTGAAAATGGGATTAGTTATAAATGTACTCCATGTAATGTTAAGATCTTTAAGGTGGTAAAGAACTATGATCTTTACGAGGGAATGGTGAAATAAAATCTTCATTTGATCTTTGTGTTCTCTTCTCTAGGCAATGTAAGCCATCTTCTCCACACTCCTGAAAAGATAGTGGGGTATATTGAGCATTTTAACCCTAGTGAAATGCATAAGTAACCGGATGTGGTAGGAATAGACCCTAGAGAACCTACCCTCACATGAAAAATATTTCATTATAATCTTCATCATAGGTGCATATCTATCAAGGAGATATGAGAAAGGGAAGTAACCTTTTCTTTGATTTCTGTACCTAGTTTTGAGGTACGATTCATAAAAACATGCTTCTATCTCAACTTGCTTGAACCATTTTTCCCCAACTTCTAGAATCCCAGTGGCAACTAATATGATGGCAGCAGATAATGTGAAAGTTATGCCGGCAAGAGTGACTTGGTTATCTTGAATTTTAGTTATGAAAAGCCTAGTCAACTCAGGGTGATATTGAACTGCTTGAACTTGCTCACAAATTCAAAGCACCCTAATCATCTGAAGGTTATCACCGTCATAGGAGATGTTAGGAGCTCTTTGAGATCTATGGGTTCAAACCTGAGAATTTTCCCTCCTTTATGAGTCCTTCTCTACTCTATGTTTCTCTCTCTGTCTGATCTATCTTCTTCACTGTGTGGCCTATATTCTTCATCAGTCATGGTGTCTTTGTTATGAAACCCTAAGTAAATGGTAAGGGAATGGAAGTGTTGGGAAGGAAAAAGAAAAGGGAAAGGTAGATGGAAGTCTGGTGGGTGTAGGGATAGAGGTTTCTGAAGAGGAATATAGGGCATTGATCAGGTACCTTATGGAAAACGACAAGCTTGCTTGCAAAAAATCAGGGCTAAGAGGAAAACTAGGATTTTGCAAATGAAACTAACACCAATCTCGTTTTCACTCTTCAAATATTGAGGAAATAACTTTGAGGAGAAGAAAAATGATGTTTTACTTGCTTAAAGCTGAGAAGGTGTTAGGAATGTTGAAGAGCAAATATGAGTGAAAACTGGTCAAACATGCAATGCACAGAAGGAGTGTACAGTGCCAAGAGGGAACACATAACGCCAAGAGGGAACGTGCATCGCCAAGTTGTTTATGATGATTTGGACCCTTAAAATGGAAAAACTTTTGCTGGAGTTCACTCAATGGGAGCTTAAATGAAAATAAAGGAGACATGAAGGCAAGAAGACCTTTATACATGCTTGAATTTAATTTTTTCTCCTCAAAACCCCCTTTGCTAATGTTTTGTCAATTTCACCTTTTCACCCTTTTTTGTCATTGTTCTTGATTTTCTGACTCTTTGCTTTTTGACAGGTGGATAAATGCTCAATCTTGACTTGAATTTTACAATGCTTGTTTGTCTTGCAGTAAGGAGAAATGCTCTGATGCAGCTGGGATCACTTATTACATATAGGAATTTAAAATTACATATGAAACACAAATAAACTAAAATGCTCTGTTTTCACCTCAAAAACATGTTTTGAGGTGAAAATTACATTAGGTTTAAAAGATAATAATTTCAGTAGCCATGTCTTACAAGCCATCATGCTTATTTATTGATCATCCTCATATCCTTGCTGACCTTTATTTACACTTTGAAATCAGTTTCTTGACCTTGGTGATGAAACCCTAGACCTAATGAAATCATGCCGTATGACCTAATGAAATGAACTATAGATTAATTATGAAACCCTGACTGAAGACAATCTAAAGAAGGATCAACAAGTATAGTCTATGAGGGAAAGATTTTCTGAAGAGGAAACAACCATCAGTGGATCGGTATATCATGACCTAATGGAATGATGCAAAATTTTTAGTATGGGACTCCAAAAATGCATATGCAAAGAGTGAATTTTGATCCCTGATGGAAGTATGCAGATATTGACACTAACAGACACATGGAATGTGTGCATGCGGTTCTCATTCCAATGTTTGGTCTATTTAATAGACGACGAGGAAGATGATATATCGTTCCTCCCCCCATTCTTTGGGGAAAAAAATGTTGTGAGACAAAGGATTCCCTAGCAGTAGTACGTTGATTGAGGGCTCGGGGATGGCTAGTTGTAGAAAGATTATGTGCAATTGAGCCTACAGTTAGGTGGAGAGTCGTCTCCAAAACTTTGTTTCGGTTAATGAGATTCAAATCTGAAATTACAAGTAAGGAATATCATTGCTACAGGTAAGTTGTCTTTGCTCTTTTTTCTAAAAAATTATATGCTAATTAGTTGAATATAGGTGCGTTGATTGTAAATCGCATAATTAATCTAATTAGTTGCATATTTTAATTTCGGGGTTGTTATAATTATTAATTGCATTATCATTTATTATGTCATAGATACATTGTTCAATCATTTACAAATCAAAACACAAGGAGAGCCATACATCGTCAGTGTCATAATAAATGCTTATAACTAGAATAATAACAACAAAAATATCAATGATACATTAGCCATAGAATCCACATATAAACCAACACACTTACGCATAAGATACCAAGGAGAGAACCACTTATTAATGAATGCAAAAGCCAACTCGATATGTGACTACCATGTTCCACCTGACCATAGATTGGTTGAGCCAAATCTCTCTTCAGCCAATCACCCCCATGCCATATTCCAAGCATGAATGTGGGACTCAAACCAAAAGAACGAACCAAGGGTTCTTGAGGCTAAACCACCTCACCCTCGTCAATGGAATCAACCTTTACCAATCCATCCCAGATCAATAGACCATAAAATAATAGACATGTAATACCAAGCTTTACCAGCATCTCCACCAGACCACTAGGCCAAAACAATCATGGATGCCATGGGATTTCTCCACCTACACTGTGAGGAATTTTCTTGTCTCCTAGTCTCTCAAGATTTACTGCAATCCACACCGAATCACTAGGCCCTAAACTGAGACTCCACCTTCTAGGATTTACTGTATATCTCGCCATTCACAGGCAAGGATTCCTAGGCCTAATCAAGGGAAACCACATTTAGGCTTTACCGTATATCCTGTCATTAACCAGTTTAGGATTTCTAGGCCCAAGGCACATAATACATGGCTTTGCCGCAACCCATAGTCCAATTCAGGGGTCACTAGGCCAATGGCTTTACCACAATCCACAGTCTGGTTCAGGGATCACTAGGCCACGTGTTCTTTCTTTTGGAGATCCACCTCACTTAGCTTCGAATCCATCCGACAACCCAACTCAACCAAAAGCCGAGAACCCCATCTATTAGGTCCCTATACTATTAGTGTAACCCCTTATTGTTATTAGTGCAACCCCCTTATTGTATTGTTGTACCCATGTAGTCCCCATGTTGTTATTATTTTTCCCCATAGGAGCCCATTATTATTATTGTTGTGCCCTTACAATATTATTGTTATGCAGGCTCTGATTATATTGTGACCCCTTAGACTCCTATATATAGAAAGGAGGTCTTGTCATTTGTATCATACAAGAATTGTTCATTTGTGTAATGTAAAGGAAGTTTTCTCCCTTGAAGAGGGTGATTTGAAGTCATTTATCTATGTTTTCTTCTATTTTGTGAGCTGGTTCCATAACATTTGGTATTTGAGCTTTGGATTCTAGGGTTTCACTACTTCAAACATGTAATTGTGGAATTTTCGCTATAACATTTTTTCTACAAAGTTTCAAAATCTGAAATTAAAACCCATTTGATCTAAACTCTTAGTGAACATCGTGTCTAAATTTCAGATCTTGTCTCACTATAATTTCATAAATATGATCCAAGGAAGATAGGGTTTTTGCAAGCTCCCAAATTGGAAAATCATCATAAGTTTATCTTGAGCATTAGATTGAAATTTCGTAAAAAGTGACAGAAAGAGGATTAACTTTAGTTTGTTGGGTATCGTGCTCATGACCAAATTTCAAAACAGTGACACATGCACTACAACAAAACATGCACTTTGCGCCAGATTTAGCACCAGATTTTAGTGCATTTTTTTCTCAATTGGGATGAGTAGCCTGGCGCTAAATCTGGCTCTATTGTACAATTTTTAAAGCGTCCTTTTTTGCAACAAATTTTGCATCTTTTTTACGCCAAATTTTCCATCATTTTTTGCATCATATTTTGCACCAAGATTTTCATTTGGTTTTACAGCAAGTTTTGCTTCTAGTTTTGTGCTATTTTTTGCATCTATTTTTGCATCATTTTTTGCTTCCTCTTTTGTAGCATTCTTTGCTTCTAGTTTTGTGTCATAATTTGCATCAATTTTTACACCATCTTTGGCATCTGATTTAGTGCCTTTTTTTACATCCAGTTTGTGCCAATTTTTTCATCTTCTCTTGTGCCATTTTTTGCTTATAATTTTGTACTTATTTTTACGTCTATTTTTGTGCCAGTTTTTCTCCCGTTTTTTACACCATTTTTTCTATCCAATTTTGCACCATTTGTTGAATCTGATTTACTGTCAAATTTGCATGCATTTTTGCACCATTTTCTGCATCCACTTTTGTGTTTTATTTATCTCCCTTTTTTTGCATCCTATTTTGCACCATATTTTGCATTTAATTTTGCATCATTTGTTTCATCCAATTTAGCATCACTTTTAACACCATTTCTTGCATCCAATTTTGCATCCTTTTGAGCATCTAAATTTGCATCTTATGTCGAACCATATGTTGCATCCACCTTTGCATCCCATTTTGTGTCTATTGTTACGTTCAATTTTGAGCCATTTTTTTCGTCTACTTTTGCATTTGTTTTTGCACCATTTTTTCTTCTTTTGTGTCCAATTTTGCACCATTTTTTATGTCCAAATTTGCGTCCTTTTTGGTATCTAATTTTTCATCCTTTCTAGCTTCCAAATTTGCACCCTTTTTTCTGCCACATTTTGTGTCCACATTTGCATCTCATTTTGCACCTAGATTTTAGTTTGAATTTTCATCTAGTTATGCAAGATTTTTGACATCCTTGGTTCACCATTTTTTAGTCCCATTTTGCATCTTGTTTTGTGTCTTTTCTTACATCCTTTCTTCATCCTAATTTTACACCATTATTTGAATCCTCATTTTGGTGTCCATTTTTGCATCCTTGTTTGTGCCCAATTCGGTATCCTTTCATATGCCCTATTTTGTTCCCTTCTTTGTGTCTAGTGTTGCACCATTTTTTTTATTTTACTTTAAAACCCTTTTGTGTCATTGTTTGCATCTTGTTTTGATGGCTAGTTTAACCTCCAATTCTACTCCCAATTTTGCATCCATGGTTAAATCCACTTTTGGCTTCTTGTTTAGAGTTTTACTTTTATTTCCATTTATGACCCCCTTTATGGGTTCATTTTACTAAGTTCATTTACATAGTGAAATATATTAAAGTTTATAAATATCATTTTGTTGTAGGATTTAATGCATGGTTAGATGAAAATAAAACCCTCTCAGTTTATCCCGGAAACCTAGGACAAACCAATTAAGAGAAAGGTTGTTCTAAGGCTTAGGATTCTTAATAGATAAAGATGTAGAGTATAGATTAAGAAAAAGAGAATGAATTCTTGTGAGTCCTCGCATGCAGGTCTTCTTGGGAGTTTTTAGTATAACTAGGAAGTGCTCCTAGCTAGCTCCAAAGCTTGGTCCTACACATAAGAGAAAGAATAAAACAACCTTCACAACATAATATCTTGATAATCGAAACTATCAGAAACATATAAATATTATTGAATAGATAAATACAAACCAAAATTCCATACATCCATTAGTGAAATAGAAGAAGTAAAGAATAACTAGAAACATATGGAAGGAAGAACAACTTATCGATATGAATAAAGGAGTTGGAGGAAAGTTATAGCAATCAGATGTAGTTGCAACAACACCTCCCCCAACTCATAGCTCCAAAACTCTCCCTCTCAAGATAGATATCAGCAGCATGACAATACAAGAATTCCCATCATTTTTTCAATGGCCAAGCCTCCAATATATAGGAAAGTAAAGGCTATGAAGATTTCCCAAGTTCCTCATTAGTTTAATTTGGGAAAAATCTTTTGGGTGAATAATGTTTCCTCATATAAAAATGGTTTTTTCCAATTTTTAGATGCTTTTGTGCTTAGGAAAAAGCTTCTTGATGCTTTATGGCTCTTTCCCGCTTTTGTATGCTTTTATTTTTAGGAAAAATCTAAAGATGAGGATAAAGAGATCACATTCCACCATATGAGTTTCCAAAAGTGAACAAGAGTGTCAAATTCAAATTCTAGTTTGTTTATGTTTTAGTTTTTTTTAATATAGTATTTAGTTTTAGTATTTTTTTATTTTCTAAAAAAATATATTTAATTTTTGGTATTTTTTTTCTATAAGAAAAATTATATTTTGTTTTTATAAAAATGGATTTTAAACATTCCATTCATGCTAAATTTGTGATTTTATGATAGGAGTTTAAATTATATATAAAAAAGTAACTCAATGCCATCTGTTGTGTTGCTGAGATGGGTGTTATTCATTTCTTCCTTGCTAAGTTATAGAATGTGCATGGGTTTTCTTAATGTAATAAAACTAATTATGTTCTTCATGATATCTTCAAATGTTCATCTTGAACCAGGCTAATAAAACAATAAAGTTAAAATAGGTTTGTCTTTGTCCTTTGTAGATCTTTGTCCCCATTAATCTTGATCTTAATAGATTAATTGTCTTATGGTGGCCTTGAGTGGTCACTTACATTAGTTGCATGCTTTATGGTTTTCTGTTAGTGACATTTTCTAGGCTTGATAATATGTTACTTAATTTATCAAAATGTGTTATTGTCCATATTATTGTTAAATATGTTTGTTTTTGAGCATGTTTTAGCAAAACGTTCCCAAAGTGTTTATAGATTGTATTTTATAATGCAATGATTCATTGCTTGATGAAATTGTTTTGAATATTTTTTTGAATGATTCATTGATTGATGAAATTTTTATGGATATTTTTTTAGTATATTAAATTGTATGTGATAAAGTCAAAAGTCACCTATTTTTTAGATTTTCTTTGGTCAATTTCCCTTAAGGCCATCAAGTTCACCATTTGGTCCCAAGTTAAGGAAATGTAGGAGTTATGAAGTGGAATTGTCCAAGCACTTAAATCTTGAGACATGTTTTTTTTAGTCACATTATACTTCCTTTCTATGTAAATTCTCGATGAAAATAGTCACATGGAACATGAGGAGCCTCAATAGTAAAGGAAAGCAAAGACTCCTAAAAGAAAAATGGTACGCAAAGCACCCATCAATAATGTTGATATAAGAAGCAAAAATATTAAGTGAGGTTCTACCTCATATAATTAGAAAATGGGGGAGGAATTTCCAAGTAGTAGTGATTTATGCTTAGAGATACTTGGGTGGCATGATTATTATTTGAAATGATCAAGACATCAAGGTTACCAATATGATTACCTCTTTTTGCATTATGACAATACAATTTTAGTTAATTGACATCGAGGACTACTACCATGTTTCCAATGTCTATGACTCCAATATTGCAAATGGAAAACCTCTATTTCTAGCACAAGTAATTTATACAACCCATCTCCATGGATTATTGGGAGTGACTTCAATATTATCAAGTGTCTCGAGGAAAGGAAAGGATGAATCGCAAGGTTTAACAAGATATTTTGTAAGCTATAACATTAAAGCCATAAAATAGTCTCCATTAAAGTTGTCAAGAAATGAGTCTCCAACCCACACATGTCTATCAATGAGATGTAATACATGTGTGTGTGGTGACTAACTTAATACACCACTCTAATAACTCCACAAACTTATGTATTTCACTCTGTCACATAAATTGACAGTAGTGTGACGTAAGTAAACCAAGAGTAGACATGAAAGCCTTAGGCAACAAACATTCCCTACATCCTCAATTAGGTGCTTAAATGATGAACTGAATATGCAAGGAGAAAAGAGGAATTCATGATTTAGCCATCAAAAACATGTGATCAAGTGTGACTAGGAGTGTATACATTCATATATTTTCCAAAGAGGGAGTGAATATATAAGTTACCATCCATTGGCCTTTATTTTTATTTCTTTTTAATTTTCTTAAATATAGGACTTAGGGAATAAGGTTTTCATAAGTTTGGCACAACTCATAGATATAAGATTTACATGAATTTTCACTTCAACCTTAGAGTTTAGACTTAGATAAATCAATATAGTGTATCTTTAATGATTTTGGCTTTCACTTTTTGATTTTATTTCATCACAAATGACAAAAGGGGAAATATTTTGCCACAAATCTATGAATGCTTAATCATAAAGGAATCATGTGATGAAAACAAATTAATGATGTTATTCTCTATGAAAATGATGGGTATTCTTGAGAAAATATTATGCTTGTGGATGTCTCCTCTCTGGTTGAGAGGGAGTGAGGGTAGACACCATATTATCCATGTGTCATGTACTTTGGCTAGGACTAACAATCGTAAGCCTAGTAAAGACACTAGTAGGGAGAATGGTGGACTGGATAAACATCTGAGACCAATATTCTTTGAGAATTTGGACTTTGGCTAGGACTAGTCGCCATAAGTCAAGTACATTAATCCAAGATAAGAATAGTCATGAGGATTGACATTTCCTAGTGTCAAATATTATGATAGTGGATTAGGAAATGATCATGTGAGGACATACCTGGTGAACATCCTGGTGGGGTAAGTGCCTAAAGAGGCAATGGTGTCCAAATTTATGCCTCCCAACATCGTGCTCTGATCTAATGGAGAGATAAAATTGTTAGTCAAGGCCTTACTATTTTGACAATGTTGGCTATGATGATGTAAATCATCATTGGTGCTTATCAATCCAGATCCCTTTTTATATGAATATTTCAACTTGAGAGTATCTTTTTGTCTCATTATGAGTACCTCCCTAGTTTAGATGGAGGGTCATCATCTTCATTATCGCCATCATCACCACCATCAATGTCATCATTTTTGTCATCATTTCATTATTGTCATAATCACCGTTCATGTCTTCATCATCATCATCACCATCATCATCATCACCATCATCATCATCATGATTATGGATATTATCATCAATTGTTCATAACAATAGGCATCATAAGAAATATCATCAACCTAAAAAATGTTACGAGTGCTCGAAAAGGGTTGTTAGGACATGATATATGCAAGAAAAATAAAAACTTTATTTTTTAGAGATGATTTATGATCATCATCATTACCACCATTATCATCGTCATTATAATTGTCATCATCCCCATCATCATAACTAATATAATTTTTATGATAATTGTTGTCATCTTCATCATGAACATCATAATCATCATTCATGCCATTATTGTTTTTGATGATGACCAAGATGAAAATAATGATAATGATAATTAGATGATGATGACTTGGAAGATGATGCCAAATATAATTATTATGATTTTGACCATGACAACATTTAAAAATTGGGAAGAATGGCCAAGGTCATTAGCATCATCATCATTATCATTGTAACTCTCATCGTCTTTATCATCATTTTCATTATCATAACAATCACAATTCATGTCATCGTCATCATCTTCATTATCATCATCGTTATAATTATTGACATTGTCATTAGTTGTTCATAATTTTCAATGTCATAAGAAATATCATCAATGCAAAAAATACGATGTGTGTTGGAAAAGGGATGCAAAAGTGAACCAAAAATGGGGGAAAAAATAGACGTAAATTTGGATGAAGAGTGGACACAACATAAGTAGATGCAGAACAAGACAGAAAGATTGACACAAAAGTGGATGAAAAAATAGATGCAATAGTGGATGCAAACTTGAACACAAAATAGGATTCAAACATGGATGAAAAAGTGGAAGAAAACATGGGCACAATAGTAGGCATAAAACTTAGCATGAATTATGGTGAAACAAATGTGGATACTACAATGAATGTAAAAAAAAAAAAGGACACAAAATTAAATTCAAAAAGGAGGAAAAAATGGATGAAAAAAGGGATGTAAACATGGGCCAAACATTGGTGCAATAGTGAACACAAAATTAGTTGCAAAATTGGACGAATCAAAAGTGGATGTAAAAGTAGATTCAAAATGGGATGCAAAAAACATAAACAATATTTGATGCAAACTTGGACACAAAAGAGGATACAAATGTGGATGCAATAGTGGAAGAAAATGTGGGTTGCAATGATAGGCATAAGACATGGCACAAATCATAGCACAAAAAAAGTGGATGAGAAAGTGGATGTAGTAATAGACAAAAAAAAAATGCAAGCTTAGATGCAAGACAAGATGCTATAAGGGATGTAAAAGTGGATGCAAACACGGGTGCAACATGAGAAACAAAATTGGATGCAAAATATGGATGCAATGGAAGTACATGCAAAAGAAGATACAAAATGAGATGC
>APFE031203906.1:0-13044 GCA_000404065.3 Pinus taeda | reverse complement strand
AAATTACGTTGTTTGTGGGAACCATTTAGAAGAGCAGTTGGATAGCATATCAAAGAAATCATGTGTGACTGAGAATCAATTGTCTAAAGATGTAGAATGTTATGATGATCATCAAAATAACCATGTTCTCTTTGACCCTATAAGTGAATACATGGACAAGCTTTGCACACCAATTTTTCAATTTCATTTGCATTATGAAGATCATATACATTATAAGTTTATTTTGTCATCTCACTATCATGGTTATTTTGAGGTTGAATGCAGTCAAGAGCCTCCAATATCAGAAAGGACAATTGATTGGCTTTATTGGAAATATCATGTTGCTTGAGCTACAAGTGGAGCTTGCAGCTGATAGGGTAGGTAGGTAGGAAATTTCAAATAAGCTCAAGGTTGACTGAGAATTTTTGTTTTTAGTAGATATAGACTTCTCTCTCCTACAATGATCATCAAGTTCAAGCTCGAGGTGAAGGCCCAAGAAGCTTAAAGAGGATGCTTGTCAAATAAATTTCTATTTGCAATAATGGATAAGGCACTGGACCTGCGAGTTCTTAATGTACCAAAAGGGCACACTATCCCAAGTGGAGCCACTATTATCACTGAAAAGATTTCAAAGGAAAAGGGTAAGGTAAGGGAGAATTGGCCTTGGTTATTCTCAAGTTCCTTTCATGCATAAGAAGCACTTGGCTAACTCAGGGTCAGCATACATCAGAGTTCTTTGAAGGCTCAAGCAAGGCATGTAAGTTTTGAACAACTTCATGGTAGATGGAAAGGCCATTTAAAGCAAAGGAAAGATAAAGAGAGTTGAATTGGCATTAAAATTGTGTTTTGGTGATTACACAGCAGTTTCGTAGCGCGTGCTACGAAACTGCTGAAGATAATGCCTAATGCACAACAGTTTCGTAGCGCGCTACGAAACTGCTGTAGCTGCATATTTTGATATAGTTGACCAGTTTTGAGGAACAAAAGGGAAACCTTTTTGAAAGGGAGTTTTTGAATAAGGATCATTCACACAACACAAACATTTAGCAAGGGCAGAAAGGGAAAAGGAAAAGCATATATGAACCATAAGCCATTTGTTATAAAAGTGATCACAACAAGTATTTTTCATCATACTTCAAGCAGCGTTAAAGAAGGTTTTGTCTTCATACAGGTACATGGGCAAGGTCTACACATGAAAAGAAAAATATTTCAAAACATTTTTGTGTAATCAAAGAAGGACAGTAGGCATAATTGATTTTGAATATCCTTGTGAAGATCAAAAGCAAAAAGAAGGAACTTTCTCTCCTTGTTTTTACCAGTCAATTTCTAGAAACATTTATGAGCCGTTAAAACCTCATCTCTAAAAACAGAAAGAGGTTTTCATCCCCAATATACTGAAGTACAAAAACCTCCTTCAGTTTCCTCAAATACATCTTGATATGTGAGAAATGAATGATTAAACTTGCGCTACGAAACTGCTGTAGGTGCAAGTTTTTCACAGGCATATGTCTCTGTTTTACACTTGTTTTTCAAAGGTACATTATGGGAGGTAGGGACGTTTTTTCAAAAAAACAAGAGAGGTTTTTGTTCAGCATGGATTAGTTCACAAAAGCCTCCTTCATTTTTTCTAAATACGGTTTTTGGAAGAAGTTATGAGCTCTGTCCCAAGACCCATTTTTCAGCCAGAACAGAGCAAGGGACAGTCTCCTAGTTTCTAGGAACATCAAGGATCGATTCTGGACAGCTGGAGAAGTATTTTAAAAAACCAAGAGAGGTTTTTGTTCTAGAAATACTGGACTACAAAAAAATCCTTCAGTTTCAAAAAATGTGTTATGGATGAGGAGATAAAGGCTCTGTCCCACGTGCCATTTTCAGGGATCCTAAACCTAAAAACATGGAAACATGTTTCCTAATTTCTAGGGTTTGTCTTCAACAGTCAAATGACCACGTGGGAGGCTTCATCAAATTTGACTTCTTTAGGTTGAAAGTTGTCAAATAATGCTTTAAATGCTTAGATAAGGTTGTTGCAATCATAATAAGGAGTTACACTCCTAGTTGTATTAGGTCTCTAGGACTCCTAGTTAGGTGTCATTTGAATTTAATAGTTAGTTTTAAGTATCAATAGGTGTCATAGTAGGATGAATTCGAATTCCCCTCACACTTGAGGAGGAATCCAAGTTATGTAAAGAGCTCTATATATAGCTGAAGCAGCAATGTACTCAGGGTTGGAAATTTTATGAAAAGGCTTGTATTTGGCTTATGTAAGACTTTGTTTCAGTAATACATGTTTAGCTTTACTTCTCAGGATTCATGAGGGATTTTTTATGTTCAGAATATGTGATGTTGTCCTTTTCCTAATTCTTGCAGTGGTATGGATGTATAATCACTCAGAATTCACTAAATGTGCTCTGACTTCTTGTATACATTTATAAATTGTGTGGTCCTATATGAGTTTATATTTTGAATGTTTAAATGCTAAATGCCCTGACTTCCATGTAAGGTTGAGTTCATTGTTATATTGAGGTGTTGTTGACTCCATAAGCCCAATGGATAGTTGTTAAATGTGTTTCCACCATTCATATTTTTCACAGTTGTTCTACAAGAGTTAGCCATCTTATCTTTAATCAAAATCATTAATCCATTTAGAGAGAGCCCTGTCAGGTTGAGGAGGCTAAGCATCAACCTAAAGTAGGTTTGAAACAGTTACTTGAAGTCTTCTTGGTCTGCAGCCTTCCAGGGTCTGATTTTGAGATAACATCTTCCATGACAGCTTTGGGAATCAGATTATGGTTGGCCCCTATGTCCAGCAGGCAGTTGTGGAAGATTTTGTCATGGATGGTCAATGAGACATAAAATGATGGAGAAATATCATCAGCAAGTTCAATCATTACGCTAAGCACAACTATAGGTTTATCATCTTGTAGATTCACATAGTTAGTGGAGGTTTGCATGGCTTTCAACTCAAGAGCATCAAGGATAGGCTTTCTAAAGACTTCACTCTTTACAAGTTCTATCAGATGTACAAATATTCTTAACTTCTGGACTTCTGATTCAAAACTAAAATGGGAAGGGGACTTGTCAGGACCTCTTACCTCTTGCGCTGGTGCTTTGAGGATGATTAGATCAGCAGCTGGTCTTTTTTGTTTGTTAACTTGCTGCTCTGTTGGGGCAGCAACTTTCTGGACAGGGTTCTCCTTTACATTGCTTGGTCTTGACATCAGATTATATCTTTGATGTTCATCAGTCTACAAAATAGCTTCTCTGTCCCATTCTTGACTGGTCTAGTTCTGAAGTAATGCTTCTTCATAGGCAGCCAATGTCAAAAAGACAGCACTACCCTTATCTTCCATGCAATGAATGTCATCCTCTTCTTCAAACTGATCCTCCTCCATGACTACGTTTTGGAAGGGAGCCTTAACCCTTTGTTCTTCAATGGCTTATTTACCCCTCTGAATGATCTACAATTGTTCATTTTCTCTTCTGAATGGATTTGGATTCCTTGGAGCAAATGTGTTTGGAAACCTTGCTTTTCCAGAGCTCTGCTCAACCTTCAACTTAGATATTTCAGCAGCCAATGACACTATCATTTTATTCATTTTGTCTAATTTAGGTTTTGAAGATGAAGCAAAGGAATAAGAAGCCTCTCCTCTCTGCCTTCTTCTGTCAGCATGGACTTTGAGTTTTTCTGTAGCCATGATATTAGATTCCACCTCTAAAGCGACATCTTGCATTTTGTCTAGTGTGGCACATCCTCTTTCTCTCAATAGCAGGCAGAAATCAGAGTCAAAAGCATTGGCATAGGTGAGTTTGGCAGTGGTGGGGGTAAGCTTTACTTCAGGTGGTATCTTACTATTCATACAGTTGAATCTTTTATTAAATTCAGACAATGATTCCCCATTTTCTCTCTTGAGATTTCCAAACTCAGTATGGTAATATAGAAAGTCTTTTTTATCTCCCCAATGCTTCAAAAATACATCATCTAATGCTTCAATGTCTTCTATAGACCTAGGGGTTGGTTCTCTGAACAATTTTCTAGCCTCTCCATCAAGGCTTTGGACAAATACTCTCATCCACACATCATCCTCACTGATATCTAGGTTATCAGTATAACTATAAAAAGACTCAAGGTGTTCTTCAATAATTACTCCCTCTATACTAGTGAATGTAGGCATGTATTTTTGATACTCTCCTACAGGCATGGAATTCAAAGGAGCAGGCAAGACCAAGGGTCCATACCTAATAGCTATGATTCTTTCCATCTTTGTGGGTGCTTGTTGGCCTACCATGACTAGGGTAGAGGGAAGAGTACTGGTGGTTTGGGTGACAGGAGACTGAGGAACGAATGATAGAGATAAAGGAAAATGATGGATTTTATGGGATGCTTTCTTTGGATTGAGATCCAAAGGGGAACTTATTGAACAAGGAGCTTTATGAATCTCTAGGAAATTCTCTTCACTAATAGTACTAGGCTCTATATTTTCAACATGAACATACTCAACTAAAAGCCTCTCTGGCAGAGATACATAAGATTGTTTAGGCTTACCTGATCCCGATGCTCCTTTCTATGATGTTTTTCTTTGCTTGAGAATCTTCTCAGGGTCAGGCACTGGGTTAGTTAGTGATTTCTGAGGATTTCTCCAAGTATGCCTCACAAACTAAGCCAAAACTGTGATGTGGAGTCGCCAAAGGTTGGTCCTCCAATAGATTCGCCAGATAGATGATTACAACCAGAAATGTGTCCAAACTTTGTCTATCATCAAAGTTGGAACTATGTCATTCTCCCAGGGAAGTTGAGCTTCAATCTCCTCTCCCCGACAATGGCACCAATTATGTTAGAGCTCCAAGAAACTCTCCTAGGTTGTAGCTCGGAGATGCCTGGTAACATATAAATTCAACATATTGTTGCAATGGATGAATGGAAGGAATGATGCTTGTTCAATCTAGATAACGACTTCTACCTTGTTTCAATCCAGACATGCGTAAACACCCCCGGACAACAAGGCTTTAGACCACCAACTATTCATAGTTTAGAGATAAGGTGAATATGGAGAATACTAACCACACCAGCAGATGCACAAGACCTTGTGATGGCCGATTGCAACCAATAAGAAACTTGTGAATCTATTCTACTAATGCACAGAAAGGATGACAGCTCTTTGCCACTAGATAGAAAGAAATCCGGGTAACCTATTCAATGATACATTCAACAATCTAACACATAGATAGGATGACAGATTTCTAGTGCTAAACCTTAAAGATCAAGAATACAACATATCAGGCACAACTTAGAATAGAGAGGAAATGGAAAGTGAGCAGTTAACAGCAAAAGAATCTTGTATTAGCTAAAAATGAAGACGAGATGCTGCAAGTGGCAAAATATCCACAGTCTCCAAAATTTTAACCTTACATCAAGACATCAACCATCAACCGGTAATTACATTTTGTTTATGGGTATTTATAGATTTTACATTACAAGGCACTTGGGCCATTTAGGTATGGAGGTGTCATAATTGACCACCAACTGCATTTAACTACCTGATGGAGTCCCTGACTATGTTTGCTTGCTATAGTGGGAAAATCAGATCTTCTCAGGTGCTTTGTTGTCCTCTTAGGCAGTTGGAGTGTTCGTATCAGTGAGTTTCCATAACTGATAAATGTTGTTATGGGGTCGTGCGTGTCCTTTCTTTCCTTGAACCATACCACCTGTTAAACATGGTTGTTGAGGATTTACTGTGACTGGTACAAACATGTTGATCATCTCCTTCCTTCAAACGAACGAAGTAGTCAAAGGACGTGGGGTGCATGACGGAATCGATGGGTTAGATGAGTTGCTTTACTGTGACTAGTATAGGCATGTTGATCATCTCCTTCCTTCGGATGAACGAAGTGGTCAAAGGACGTGGGGTGCATGGGGGAATCGACGGGTTAGATGAGGGAGGTAATGAATATCGAATCAAGGAAATGGACGACAGAAAATGGCTCTGCGGGGTTACCAGACGAGGTGAGCGTAGATTGATTTTAGGCCATTAGATCTTGGGTGGCGATATCTAACGGTGATTGGCGGCGAAGCTGCGTGGTAGTTAAACGGGCGGGCTGATGGGTTAGGCGGTAAACGGTGTTGATCGCACCACCTTTGAGCATAAAGCGGTAAAAGAACAAGGGCGTGCGATCCCACTCACTGATTGACACGTAGCAGCAGATGAGAGAGAAAAACCACTCTCATTGTGTGCTAATGTTCGGTCGGGTTACGAGTATGGGGAGAGGAAATGCCATCAGATCTCGGTGGAAACGATTGGACGGCTGCGAAAAGAGTGTGCAGGTTGCTTTATTGAGTGTGACAGGAGCTGTTAGATTTGGTGGGGAAAATAAACGGTGGAGATGAGGCGATAGGTTTTAAAAAAGGCGCGGGGGCGTACGGGAAGGTTTTATGAGGGTTTAGACCTTTGCACTCGGGGCTTAAGGAAAAGGGGTTTTTTGTGGTTTTTAAAGAAAAACAGAGGAAACAGAGATGAAGGGAGGATGTGCGGGGTAAAGGAAAAAGGTGAAAATGACCATTAAGGGCCTCCTTTGAGCATAACCAACACAACCAAGCTTATCTATGATCTTCAAAAACCATAGTTATATAGCAAATCTAATAGAGAGAAATCTTACCATGCATATATGCAGAGATTCAAGAAAACAACATTAGGTATGGAAGAGTTCTTACAGATAACCAACCTCCACCTCCACTTGAAGAACTTGAAGAGGAAAATAAATAGAGTACCCCTCAATTAAATCCACCTCTTTTTCATGAGAGATTGATTCATCCTAACTAGCACACCCAAAAAAAACTAAACTTCTGGGAGAATTGAAAAATCTCTGTGTTAAAATCCCCCTCCTGCAAGATATTAAGGATGTTCCCATCCATAATAATCTTATCAAGGTGAAATGTTTCAAACACCCTAGGAGGAGAAAAGGAGACACCCCCACCATCAATGTTATTGGTTAATTATCTAATTTGATGTTGGGGAGAGTGATTTGTACAAAATATTTATATCATGGAAGTCTAATAGTAGATGTGTGCATTGATGACATCATTGTCCCTCATACCCTTATCGATATTGGGGCTGCCATCAATGTGATGAATAACGAAACCATGCTAAAACTAAACCTCTAAGGAGCCTTGGGAAAGACCGCTACAGTGTTTCAACTTGTAGATAGATCCATAGTGGATCCTAAGGGAGTTGAGGATGTAATGGTATGAATTGACTCCTATGAGTATCCTACTAACTTTTTGGTTCTCCAACCAAAAACCAAATTCAATGGTTATCCTCTCATGTTGGGAAGGCCATGGTAAGCCATTGTTGATGCTTACATTAGTTTCAGGGTCGGGAACATGACTATTAAGAATGGGCATTTGTCTAAACAACTGGTGTTGTATGCTCCTTCTTAGCCATCCATTGAGCATGACTTACCCTTGTGGCTATAAGAGGAGGAGGAAGATGAAGTGTATCGTACAACATCTATATACACTAGATTTTCTTATAGGAGGGGGGAAACCTGATGAAGATGACCTCATTGACCAGATCCTCCAAAACCAACCCCCCAATACCATGCCTCTTGATGAGCTTGTGAAAGAATATGAGACTAGTCCTTAAATTGAATTATGCTTAGTTGACCCAAGTCCCAACCATGTCAAAGGTGTAGAATTTTTCCCATCTATAACCTTGAAGATTAAGCCCTCTCTCTATGTTAACCAAGAAAAGAAATTGTGCAAGATGCTGAGAGAACACTTAGATGCCTTTTCTTGAAACTATAAATAAATGAAGGGGATGCATCCCTTGGTTTGTACTCATCACATCTACATCATGGAGGTATGCAAACCTGTGTTCCAACATTAGAGGTGAATGAACCCAACCCTCAAGGACATACTAAAGGAATAATTGAAAAGGTTGCTGGATGCAGGGGTCATATACCCCATCTTAGATAGTGAGTGGGTGTCCCCTTTAGTTTTGGTCCCAAATAAGAATCGGAAGTGGAGGATCTGTGTGGATTATAGAGAATTGAACAAAGCCACCAAGAAAGACAATTTACCTTTGACTTTCATTGATCAAGTTTTAGATGGTCTTGCAAGGACGAAGTTATTATCTTTCCTAGATGGATTTAGTGGTTACAATAAGATCCATATCAGCCCTGAGTATCAAGACAAAACTATATTCACATTTCCTTTGGGTACCTTTGCTGATAGGGTCCTCCCTTTTGGTCTATGCAATGCCCGTGCCACTTTTCAAAGGTCAATCTTGACCATATTTGTTGAGCTTGTCCATGACTCTGTGGAGATCTACATGGATGATTTCAGTGCCTATGTGTGTGACTTCATGGATGCTCTCTCTAATATGGAAAAATTCCCGAGGAAATACATTGAAATGAACCTCTCGCTTAGTCCTCAGAAATGTGAATTGTTAATTAATGCAGGGACTATCCTTGGCCATTCAATATCGTAGGAGGGAATACAAGTGGACCCAAACAAAATTTCCATCATCAAAAGGGTCCCTAATTCTCAAAAGCAGAGGGATGTTAGGAGTTTCTTAGGCTTATATGGATATTATAGGAGGTTTATCAAGGAATTTAGTAAAGCATCTTCACCATTGTTTGGATTATTGGCCAAGGATTCATAATTATGTTGGAAAAATAGCTGCTAAGAGGCCCTTCAGATTTTGAAAAAGAAATTAACCACTGCACCCATACTTAGGGGCCCAAATTGGGATCTCCTTTCCATATCCATGTTTATGCATCCAACAAAGATGTGGGGGTAGCCTTGGGACAAATAGATGATAAGTTACCCTAAGATATTTTTTTCATTAATAAACATTTGTTTAAGGATGAAGTGAACTACATTGTAACTGAGAAAGAACTCTTAGTTGTTGTACACTCCTTAAACAAATTTAGACACTACATCACTGGATACCAAAATTTTGTGCATTCTAACCATGAAACTATTAAATATTTAATGAATAAGCCTAATGTGAATGCTAGAATATTTAGATGGTTGCTATTGTTACACCAATTTGATTTAACTATCATTGATAAGCCAATAAAAGAAAATGTAGTTGCATATTTTTTGTCTAGACTTGCTTTGCCTACAGGTAATGAAGGGATGGTTGATTACTAGCTTCCATATCAACATCTATTTTATATCTCAATTCTCTCTCCATGGGTTGCTAACATAGCCAAATACCTAGTTGTTGCGAAATTCCCCCCAAATCTATCATCCAAGGAGGAGAGAAGAATTGTAAGGAAAAACACCCTTTCACTTAGATTAGGGATAATATCTTCAAGATGGGACTAGATCAGATCTTAAGGAGATGTGTCAGGGAAGAATAAGTCTTTGGAATTCCCTCAGCCTGCCTTGATGGGCCCTGTGGAAGTCATTTTTCTACCAAGAGAACAACTTTCGAAGCTCTATAATCTGGCTATTATTGGAACACTCTCCACCAAGATGAAAGAAGGTATACTAGCATATATGATTAGTCTAGAGGATGGGAAACCCCACACCCAGGGATGAAATGACTCTACAACCTTAGGTGCCCTTGGATCCATTTGACAAGTGGGGCGTGTATTTCATTGGGCCAATTGATCCACCATAAGGGCAGAAAAAGTACATCATTGTGTGCACTGATTACTTGATAAAGTGGGCTAAAAAAAAGGTTGTCAAAGCAACAACAAAGGAGAAAGTAGCTTAGTTCTTAAGGGAAAATATCTTCTACAAATTTGGGTACCCCAAGGAGATAGTCACCAACTAGGGAGCTCAATTCACATCACATTTGACTGAGAATATTTAGAGGAAGAATCATATCAAACACAAAACATCTATTGCCTATCACCCTTAGAAAAATGGGAAAGTATAGGTTACAAATAGGGCATTGGAGATAATCCTCACCAAGGTTGTGAGCAACAAGATAAGAGATTGGGCATATATATTAGTGGAGGCTAATTGGGCCTATAACACCACATGGAAGACAACTACTGGGTTCACTCCATATGATCTGGTTTATGGAAAGAAAGCTCTGCTTTCTATTGAGTTTGAGTATAATAATTTAAGAATGGTGGATCAATTTGACTTAGATGTCACCAAAGCACAGCAAGAGAGGCTGCTCCAATTGAATGGCTTGGATGAGTTTAGAATGTAGACCCTCCTATACACTGAAGTTATACAATTGCAAAGGAAGGTCTGGCATGATAGGAATATTAAGGACAAGGTTTTTCAAGAAGGGGATTGGCCATTATTATATGATTCTAGGTTCAATGATTTCAAAGGAAAACTGATGAAAATATGGTTAGGCCCATACCTGATAGAAAAAATATCATGAAAATTGAGTTGTTCAAATCAAGGCCACTGATAAGGAAGGGATTCCCTTGTTTGTTAATGGCTATAGGCTAAAGGTTTACATAAAACCTATGTCTAAGGAAGAATTCATCAATGCAATCAATAGAGAAGTCAATTTGATTGGAAGTGTCATAGCTTCTAGTCCACAACATTTCTAGATTTTTTGAAAAAAGAGAAAAGAAAGAAAAATAAAAGAAAAGGCCTGGATGAAAACCTCTATGAGGCATTGGAGGCCAATTCGTGGGTTGAAAACCTATCTGAGAGCCCAGGAGCAAAAAAAAAAAGAGAAAAAAAAATATCCCTATGAGAAAACCTCTACTGAGGCACCTAGGGTAGGCATACAGATTGAAAACCTCTTTTGAGGTAGCCTGTGTCTTAAAAAAGAAGAGAAAAAAATAGAAAAAACATGAGAAACAGATCTACACCATGTTTGCTAATTTTTTGTCTTTTTGAAGGATTGAAGACAGATGCAGATTCCATGGTTACAGGGAAAAAATTCTCAAGATTCCCTTCACTCCTCCATCCATCCACACTCATGTGATCACCCCTCTCCACCATCCCATTAGCCCAAAATTCAAGTTTCACCCGCTTTCCTAGACTGCTATAGGAAGAATCTATAAATGCTACAGGAAGGTCCTGTAGTGCTATATGAGGGTTCTGAAAATCCACAAGAGGGAGATTAGAGGAAAAGGACAACCCGATATGACCTTGAAAATGATGAATAAGGTTCCCCCACCATGGTCCACCATCCATCTACCCCTCATCCATCCCATTTCATACAAAAAAAAAATTCCATTAAAATTCCTCCACTCTGTCCTACCCCTATTAAAAATTTGAGAAACACATAGAGACCATCATCTTCATTTCTACAAATATACACTTCTCCCTCAAAATCCTAGCATTTTCCTCAAGACTTGTTACATCCTCTTTCATAACCCCGATGTAGCTTGAAAACCCCAGAGGAAAAGGAGAGGACTACTACAGGAAGAAAATCTCCCCTTGTAGCAGTCTGTGCACACTTCACAAAAAGAAATAATCTTGTTTTTTCTCATTAGTAGGGGGGTGATGGAAACTTATTAGGCCCTTCTTCAGTAGTCATATCACTCCCAATAGGAACCTCCACTAGCAATAGTAGCTTGGACATCAACAAGGTACTTTCACACACATCAAACACAATAGTCAAATATCATGAGGAACAATGAAGAAATACACAAGAAAGAAACACAACAAGTCAACTCCCTTGATGCAAATAATGTGGTCCATCTCTAGAATCTTAATCCATGCATCAATTCGATCATGAGGTAGGGACATGTATGGAAAACTCTCACCTCCTCCCTATGTGTTAATAACGTTAATTTGACCACCCTTGGCTAGTAAACTAAAAGTGATGGTAAGCACTCATGCAACATGGAGGTGTCACATCAGTCGAGTTAGGATCACAAATAGTGGGTGGTGGTTACGAGGAAAGAGGGAATACTTACTCTGAGCGGGGACAATAGTCCAAAAGAGGAAAACTTTTATGGCTGGCAGGTCACCACAACGCTCCAAGCATAAGCCAAAAATGGCATCTTATGTATTGGGGCTCGAATTCTTTTGCATAATCGCTCATTTCAAAAATAGTTAAGGAGAGGATGATCCCAGGGTGCTATTGAGGAGTTTCTAACCCTATTCTTCCATTGCTATAGGAAAGAACTATAGGAAAACCTGCAACTGCTACTGGAGGGTCAAGAAACTACTACAAGAAGACTAAAAGGGTGAAGGAAATCTAGAGAGGGTTGAATTGGTCTCCAAATTATTACCTTCATCCCAAACCACTTTAGAAAAAGCAAGTTACTCCATTTCCTTTATCTATCCATAAGATTGTATACAAATTGAACTTCAAGTTATATAGGTAGTAATAGTCTAACTGTGAAATTAAAAGGTCTTTTGGGGCAGTAGAGTAAGGGGAATATATGAAATTGTCATCAATAAGAAATTTTAACTCACTGTTGCCACTAGATTGTACAATGAGGCTATTAAAAGAAGCATGTCTCCCCCACTTAGCTAAAAACATAGAGAAGAGATGGGGGGGAGACTTAGCAGAAGGATGCCCTCAAATACCAAAAGAATCCACCTACACCCTCCTCTGGCTAGGATTCTTCGAGTTGTTGAAAGGGTATGATGATGACATTGCCTTTGAATTTTCCATGGCCCTGAACTCAAAAATAGAGGACAGTGCCACCACTGTGGTGAGGGGGTTACCTATCTTACTCATCCCTAAACTAATTAGCATAGTGACAACCCTACCTCTAGGGATTAAATGGAGCAGGGAAGACAAATCCACCAGTGTCATTGCTAAACAAAAATTCATCACTGCCAATGAAAATCTTGTTGAGGACAATAATGGAGTTAACATGGAAAGCCTCGCTTATCCTTGGGATGAGGTGGCCTACCATATCCTGAAATATATCTCTTGCGAGGGAAGGTTGAGTGTTGTTGTTATGAAACCATATCACAAAAATATAGAAAATATAGATCAACGCCTTCGAATTCAGCCTCTTCGAGGGGGAAACCTCCTTTACATTACGCAAATGAACAATTCTTCGATGATTCAAATGACAAAACCTCCTTTCTATATATATGAGTCTAAGGAGTCACAATATAACCTATCTGACCTAACAATAATAATATAAAGGCACAAAAATAACAATAGAGGGATT
>APFE031203901.1:21601-47129 GCA_000404065.3 Pinus taeda | reverse complement strand
TAATAATAACATATTCAAATGTAATATATCATTTATAAACATTATCAACCAATTAATAATAAGATATTTAAATCTAATTTTTTTTCCTGGAAAAAGTCATAATTTCTATTAATAATGAGAAATTACTTTCTGTAGATGCCTAGACATATGCATAATGAAGCTAGTAGCCTCCCTATTATAACAAAAATAATGATGATTGAACAGCAACTACCCTATAAAAGCATTGTGCTTCTGTCTCCAAGCAGGGAATTCATAAGGTCTCAAAAAAATAACAGAAAAAAAAGGATGAACATAATAGGTAGCTGTTTTGCCGGAAATTTTCCGTATGCTCCACGCAGGGAGGCCAATTTGCCGTATGCTCCAGGCAGGGAGGCCACATGTGACATAGGTCTCATATAAAACAAAAACCAGTTTGTGAAAAAATGCAGTCAATGCTGATGACTGTCGGAAAGTTCATAAGAAATCTATAATAAAATCATTACGATAGCTGTAGATATAAACTGCGATTTTCAAGAATCGCAAAGAGGAAAAAAAAAAAAAAAATTGAATAGTCAAATCTAATATATTAAATTAAAAACCATTGATTTACGCTGAAACTTTTTTTAAAAATTTATATATATAATTATATTCAAACAAGAGAGTGTCATTAAATTAGAATTTAAACCTCTTATCTAACTTTTTAACAAACCTTTATCTTTTACCTTAATTATTATAAATAGTTAAGTATGTCTGCTATATACCAATGGTTTAAAAACAATAAATACAACTATAAAAATGATTAAAACTCTATAATCTATCACATAAATTAGTACAAACAAAAGCCATCTCCACCGCCTTCTGCTGATACCGCGTATGCTGCTAATATGTTTTTCCGCATGCCAATTAGCTTCTGTTATAACTTAATTGTTCGAGGTAGGTTTAGAATTTCAAAACAGAGTCTTCAGTTAAATTTGATGGTTTACATTTTTCTGACCGTTTCTTAATATTAAGTAAAGAGATCGACGGCTTTCTAAAATTTTAAATTATATTTAAGAGGCAAATCCCCTATGACAAACAAATTACCATTAAATTCCATCCCTAATTCGAGAGATAAAATCATAACAAATATTTGATAAATTAAATCTAAATTTTATAAATTAAATCTAAGGATATTTAGAAAACCAAAAGGGTGTCCTTGTCATCGGCGAAATATTTGGGAAAAAAGCATAAAGTATTTCTTAGCCATCCAGGGAATTCAAATTTTGAATGTTGCTGAAAATCGATGTCAATGGAATGCGCGCTCCCATAACTAAAAAGCGAATGGTGGGACCACTTGGGAATGTACATATATACACAGCGTGCTTTTCCTTTGATCGCCTCTTCTTCTCTGCTCTGAATTGCATTTGTTTTCTCCATGATTGTTTCCTGCGCTGCATGGCCATGCATTTTGCGTTTTTCAGTTTTTTATTTTCACTTTTTTTGTTCTTCTTTTTTGGTTGTTTGTTTGCATTGTTTGGCCCGGCCATTTTTTCTTGGTTGTGTTTACATCTTTTTCCTGGGAGATTTTATTTTGTTGTTGTATGCAGAGCAGAAGAGGCGTTAGAGATGAAACCAGTGTCCTCTATTATGAGGGAAACTGTAAGTATGCTTTTGTTTTTCAGTTTATATATAATTCATATGGGTTTTACTAATGAATTTGTCCAAGGAAAAAGTGCGTGGTAAACCATGGATGGATAGAGCCTCATCATTCAACCATTTTTATTCACGGTGAAACCGTGCAAGAGGTTTTAAGGGCTTTAAGCTTAGAGATAATGTTTTTATGTTTTTCTAGTCTCTGCAGTTTCATATTCTGTAGGCACACATTGTTTGCCATCATTATTTTATCCATGTTGTCCATTCTGAGAGGAGGTGAAGATCTGCATTTGTTTTTCATTTTTTTATTATATATATTCAGATATATTTTACTAATAAATTTGTAGAGTGAAAAGCCGCGTAGTAGTGAATGGCTATCTATATAACCTTGATCAAAACCCCTTTTATTGACAGTGAAGTTGTGCGAAATCGCTAGAGCTTTACCTGCTTTTATTTTCTTTGGCAGTTCCTGGTTGATTTTGGAGCAGGTGAGAAAGATGAGAAGGGAATCTTTCGTTTATATGGCTTCTTATTCTTTTCTAAACTTACCTTTCCCATATGTCTATGTTAATCTTTTCAATGTGTTTAACCTATGTAGTGAATTTGGAAATTGGAATGACACGCGGGATGAGATAGAAAGAATAAGAATGTGCAATATCATGGTTGGTTTCGTACGTTCTTGTGGCTCATCCATTCGTTATTGATTACACGATAACCCTTTTCTTCATGTCTGATGTTTTTTGACTTGTCTATAGGTTTATACGCATCTCCGGGCGTGTTTCTGTCAAATCTTTTTCAGCCTTGATTTTAATGGTTTGCAAAACAAGGACGTGCAATGTACCAATTGGTGGATGGTACCTCCAGTCATCTCATTCATTGTTTTTTTAGGTCTACTTCTTACTGATTCTTCTCTCTCTCCGGACACCTTTTAGCTTCGAAAAGGAGCAAACATTCTAATTCGATTTCTCAGTCTCTGCAGGTACATATTTTGTAGGCATGCATTGTTTGCCCTAATGATTTTGTTTTGTATTTTGTGTATGTAGAGCAGAACAGTCGGCAGGGATCAAGTCTGTGTTGCCCATTCTGTGAGGAAGTTGAAAAGACATATGCATTTGTTCAATTATTATAAATAATATTATATATATATTCAGATATATTTTACTAATAAATTTGTACAGTGAATTTTCATCAAAACGCTTTTTATTCAGTGAAGCTATTCGAAATCGCAAGAGCTTTACCTTTAGAGATGATGCTTTTGTTTTCTTTCGCAGTTTTTGCTTATCCGTTTAAACCTGGTTGATTTTGGAACAGGTGAAGAGGGGAGCTCGCCAATGAGAAAGATGAGACGGGAAGCTTTGGTTTATGTCTTTTTTTTTGTTTTTCCTTTCTGACTTACCTTTCCATATGCCTATGCGAATAAATAGGACACCTTATTCTTTGTCAACTTTTTTTTAGCTATGTTTAAATGGTTCAGTGAATTTTGAAAGTATATGGCACGTGGGATGAGATAGGGAAGAATCCGAATGTGCAATCGGAGGGTTGGTTTCGTACGTTCTTGCGGCTCATTAATTAATTTAGGTATGCTAGTTACTACTTCAGAAAAAATGGTGTTCTGGTTACCGATTCTTCTTTCTATTCGTAAAAAGGAGGAAATCATTCAAGAATTTGTACATATTCTATAGGCACGCTTTCGGTCATTCTCGGTACATGTAAACTACTAAGCCTAGAGAGTACTAGGGTTCACATCATTTTCTTCAGCTGTCTTGGAATTTGTATTTTTTTGTCAATATAATTCTATTCTGTCGCAGGATAGACAGAATATGGACAGAAGACGATAGATCCCGAGTCATGGTTTTGTCTGCATTTGTATGAAACCCTAAGAGCACTGTTGTCTATTTTGGGTATAATTCTATTCTGTCGCAGGATAGACAGAATATGGACAGAAGACGATAGATCGCGAGCCATGGTTTTGCCTGCATTTGTATGAAACCCTAAGAGCACTGCTGTCTATTTTGGGTGTTGGATGAATTAATGGACACAAACACTACTACTACTGTGAGGCCCTGGAGTTGACAAGAACGAGCCTCCGTCCTGTAGGTACAATTGTTTTGGTTGGGCGTTTTTGGTTGATTGTTTGCATTGTTTGGCTGGGCAATTTTATTTTGTTGCAGGACACAGAGCAGAGCATAGATGTGTAAAGAGGAAAACCATGATATTATGGATAGGTATGCTTTTGTGTTTTTCTTTTAGTCTATATTCAGATAGGTGTTTCTCTTTTAATCTATATCCAGATAGGTTAGAGTAATAGATATCTACACGGAGAATGGATAGGAGTTGTTATTTATAAGTGCTTATACTTTTTTATTTGCTGATTTGTTTCGATCAGCGAACGCTGATTTGAAACAGGTGAAGGGGCAGGGTTTTATTGACGATGCAGAGATGAGGAAATGATGCTTTTGGTTCAACATAACCCGATGTTTTCCAAAGGTTTGTGTGTTGTTTATATTATTTTTATATTCCAGACCATACCTAGTTTTAAAAATGTTCGCAGTTTTCTTTGAACGAGTTTGAGCAGTGATTTTCACCCCTTCTGTCATGCCTCAGATTTGTAGATGAGATATTATGCCAAAGGAGGAGAGCAAGATTAATCCTATGGTGGTTCAAACAAGCCCCCAGCTCTCTCACCACAGAGGTACATTTTCTTTAATTCATATTTATTTCAAATATTTTATTTTACATATAATATTTTAACTGAATAAATTAACACAGACTATACTATTAGGGTGCAAATAAGCAATGATAGGCCACCCACATAGTCGTTTAAAATAATAAATAACCTTTTCTAAAAAAATTAAAATATAATATATTAACCCATACTGTATTTAATAAAATAGATAAATAAATATATAAATTTATTATGGTATTTAATTAAAATAAGTGCAATATAGTAGTTAATTATGTTACTTAATAATAGTAAAAATATTAAATTCAAATTAGTGTGAAGGTTTACAATTCTATTAATTTGAGTTTTACTAATTGGTGAAGTTTTTATCTGTGCAATTAAAGAACAAGACCCTGATTTCAATGTCTATACAAACATAGCTTAAAAAAACCTATTCTATGTTATACTTGTATTTACATTTGAACTATATTAATAGTCCAAATTAAAGTTTCCTTTTTAAGTAGAGAATTCTATATTTTATTTCTTAAATTTGATTAAATATAAAAAAATTATAATTATTAGTTTATAAATACATTATTTTATTTTTAAAATAATTTATATTGAGAAAAATATATTATATATTTATTATTTAATTTATAAAATGTATGTGTTATTTTTATTAAAATTTAATTTTAATTTTTAATTAAAAAATCTTTTATATATTATATAGATTATTTTTTTATTATTAAATTTGAATTAAATATTAAATTTTAATAAAATATTATTTCTATAAAGTATTGAATGAAAGAATAATAATATGCTTAAAAAGGCAGATTGCATATTAAGATTTTTATCTTTGTGCAATAAAATGTGCAACTCTTACCAAAAAAGAAAACTCTTGCAATAATAACGGACATAATACTAAAAAAAAATAAAAAATCTAAATATTAATTTTTTAAATAAATAAAATTAATATGTTATTTTCAGCGTTCTCTTCTTCGCTACTCTGATTAAATTGGCTTGCTTGTGTTTTCCCATGCAGAGAGTCGTTAAGATGAATTTTGTGTTTCGCGTTTGTTTTTCAGTTTATGCATATTCAAATATGTCTTTGCCCATTATGTGTTGCCCATTCTGAGTGGAGGTGAGGATATGTCTTTTAAATAAATTTGTACAGTGAATTTTCATCAAAACCCTTTTTATTCACGGTGAAGTTGTGCGATATTGCAAGAGCTTTACCTTTAGAGCTGATGCTTTTGTTTTCTTTGGCAGTTATTGCTTATCCGTTTTAACCTGGTTGATTTTGGAACAGGTGAAGAGGAGGGCTCGCCAATGAGAAAGATAAGACAGGAAGCTTTGGTTTATGTCTTTTTTTTTTTCCCTTTCTAACTTACCTTTTCATATGTCAATGCAAATCCATAGGATACCCTGTTCTTTGCCAAAAAAAGATAGATACGTTTAAATGGTTCAGTGAATTTCGAAAGTAGATGGCAAGTGGGATGAGATAGGAAGAATCCGAATGCGCAATTCGTACGTTCTTGCGGCTCCTTTATTCTTTTAGGTGTGCTGGTTACTGATTCTTCTTTCTATTTAATAATTTGTACATATTCTATAGGCACGCATTCGTTCATTCTCGGTATGTGTAAACTGGTTAGGGTTAGCATAATTTTCTTCAGCGTTTTTCTTGGTATTTGCATTCTTTTGTCAATATAATTCTGTTTTGTTGCGGTATGGACAGAAGAAGATAGATCGCCAGTCATGGTTTTTCCTGCATTTGTATGAAACCCTAAGAGCACTGTTGTCTCTTTTGAGTGTTGGATGAATTAATGGACACCAACGAGCCTCCGTCCTGTAGGTACAATTGTTTTGCTTGGGCGTTTTTCGATGATTGTTTGGGTTGTTTGGCCGGGCAAATTTTCTTTTATTGCATGATACTGAGCGCATAGATGGATAGGTATGCTTTTGTGTATCTCCTTTAGTCTATATTTAGATATGTTTTAGTTATAGATACCTACATCGAGAATGGATAGGAGTTGTTGTTTATTGAAGTGCTTACACTTTTTTATTTATTATTTTGATTTCAGATTGAGTTTGGACGAAATCGCAAGAGTTTTAAAACCAGTATCATGTCAATCGACAGTGCTTATCAGGTCATTTCAGATAAAGTTCTCTTGATTTTAATTACTTTGCATGCAGATTGATTTTGCCCTTGTTCAAATAACGAACTCTAATTTGCAACAGGTGAAGGGAAGGGTTTCATTGACGATGCAGATGAGACGATAATATTATGCTTCTTTTTTTCCAACGTAACCTTACGTCTTCCACAGGTTCGTTTGAGTTGTTCACATTATTTTATATTCCAGATCATACCTGGTTTTAAAAATGTTGGCAATGCTTTATGCTCTTTGATCGAGTTTGAGCCGTTATTTTGATTTTTTTTTGTCATCTCTCAGATGTGTAGATGAGATATTATGCCGAAGGAGGAGAGAAGAAAATTAATACTATAGTGGTTCAAACAAGCCTCCAATTCTCTCATTCTTCGCCCGGACACAGAGGTGCATTTTCTCTACGTCATTCTCTCTGTAGGTAGGTAAAATTTCTGTTATTTTCCGTTCGGTGATGTGGAATTTAAGTCCGGTACAACTACAAGTTTCACATATATTCAAGTCCATGTCTTGATACTACGTTAAACTTAAACTAGATTTTGAAACTAGGTTTTGCTTCTATGTATTCGATGTGTATTTTGAAGCTTAAAATAGAAATAAGAATGGGGCATGCTAAGTTTGTTATTATAAACTAGGTTTTGCATCTATGTATTCCATGTCTATTTAGAAGATTAAGATATAGAAAGGGGAAATACTAAGCATGGTATGATTCCAATTTTTGCAAAGTTAATATCTTCATTAATTTTATGTGTATATTAATATTATTACCATTTTAATTTTTCATATTATTAGAACTTGAATTAGTACATATTAGGTTAGGCTTAGGGTGTACATTTATGAATTTTATAGAAAAAAGAAAAGTTAGTGAAATGGATTATTGTTACTTTATGTATAACAAATAGAATGATAACTAGGAGAGTTGCCTAAAAAAAAGTTGTTTTGAGATGTATTTTTAGTTAGTATTATGTATTTTTTAGGAATTTCCTCCCAAAATATTAAAGTGATAGGTTGCTTGGAACCTTGCTTTAGGGTAATGGACAACTTCTTGTCATACTTGTTAAGATAAATGTTGAGGGGCTCAATCTAGACTTGGAATCTCAATGCGATTACGGCTCATAGGATGTTTGTCTCCATTGATGGTGTCAGTTGTCCAAGATAAATGTTGAGGGGCTCAATCTAGACTTGGAATCTCAAAGTGATAATAGCTCATAGGATGCTTGTCTCCATTGATGGTGGTAGTTCTCCAATGCCTCTCCAGTGAAGAAACTTATGAATTTGGAGGCGTATGATTTCCTTTGCTTCCTTGGTGATCTTGGCATTGGATGGGAAGGAGCCAGTCTTTGTTGTTCTATCACTGATTTTGATGAAGGAGATGTGTTTTTAGTAGAGGTGTGTAGACTTCATGTTAGACTAAGGAATTTTGGTTTAAAATTTACATGTTCATTAATAGAGCTCCATGATTCTAGAGGAAAGCTTATCCTAAAGTCATTTGTATTAATACCATATACTATATTAGATAATTCTAGATGTTTAACTTAGCCGTCTTTATTATCTTATACGTGGTGTATGTTATGTTTCATTTTGTTCCTTTATTTTCAATTTTTAACCTCAATTTCCTCAATTTTTACTTGAATCAAGTTTGGGATGTGCTATAGTTTTTTTTTTAAACCTGATACTACTCACCCTACCCTCTAGCTTGTATACAAGGATTGAGATATTCCATGTGGCTTAGAAAGTGCCTTAGTCAATAATTGGCTTATAAAGAACAAAGCATGTCACAAATGGGTTTTAAACTTGGGTGGTAATGATTACAATTTATATGTTCACCCACCTCAAGCTAGACCCAATTAACAATATGCATTATAATTATTTGCATAACCTTTAGTGATGAATGTTAGTTATATAACCTTTTGTGAGTGAGTGAGTTTATTACATAACCTTTAGTGGACCTCGTAGCCAACCATCTCAATTATATTAGATGTCCCCAATCACAAAGTCTCTGCCATCAATTGTGTAAGCCACTTAACGTGTCTTCAGTTTTGTCATTGAATAATAACGCGGGGGATAGAATTGGGGTTAGAGCATGCCTATGTAGAGGTCACTGTACTTAGTGGCAACATTATGAAAAATGAAACATTCTCATGGGTGGAGAAGACAAATCATTAATAGCCTAGGAATACCACTTCATGTCCATTGGATATCCAATGTAGAAATTCTAGTCTAAACTATTATAAAAACACCTTGCAAGACAATTTCTCTTATTTTGTTCATAATTTTATAATAAAGCACATGTGAATTTTCAAACCATAAAAATCACTTTCAAAGGAACTTAAGCATAGATACTGTATCCCACATTAGTCCCATCTTAAGAAAAATAGAAAAAATTCCCATCAATGCATTGCACCAAAAGACAATTTCACTAGCTTTCAATTGGAGTCACATTTGACCTAGTGTGCATATTATACATGACCCAATTCAATTGAAATTAGAGGTAGGGGTTTATTTCAAGCACAAAAGAGTTGAAATTCCAATTTCCACTACAATATACTTTCAAATCTAGGAATTGCTTTCAATCTTTTGAATAACTGAAACATATAGCATTCCTTCTTCAAATCAACAATATCAATGATAGACTCCTCTAATCTATAGGAAGGATCTTGTATGGGAATCCAAATGTGGATGCTTCCATACACCTTTTCGTAGATTGATTGTAAAGGAGCTTTTTTACGTTGTATATTCAAAGTTCAAACTACAATTACTTTCGCTATAGTTAAGTTTTTGTGCTATGGGCACTAAGGCCTTGCCTAACCATAATTATGATGGTCTTCACATATGAAAATATTAATGGGATAGAGGGAACTAATAATCAATGCCAAGAAAAAAAGCCCCTTATAAGCTTGTGAAAAAATGCTAGCTAAAGCAATTTATATAGTGTTTAAATTAAATAGTTTATTTTAAGCACTACTTTAGTATGCACTTAAATGCTACGGTTGTAGCATGATTTTATTTTTTTGTGTAAAAGTGCTTTAACTTTGTATAATAATTATTTTGGTTGCTCTAGGCAAAGGAATTTGCAAAGTGTTATAACTTGTACTTAAATACTTGTCCATGTTGTAGTATGATTTTTTTAGAAATGTTTTAACTTGGATATTTAATGGGGATCTTCCCTATCCAACATACCCTATCCCACCCTTGCCTTCTCACATTAACCTATTATTTGTGCAAACATCACTATCCATGGAGGCATACCTCGAAACAGGATCAATCAAGAACATTATCTCTGATTAGTTGGTTTAATGTGCTAGCCACACTCATTTAGTAAAACTGATATAATGGAAGATCCTTTACCTTATTTTTCCCTTGGTATTTTTTAATGTTCCCCCTCGTTGGTATGGCCTATATTCAATTTTTTTGTAGGTCAAACTACCAACCTTTACCCTTTACTTTTGAATTTTTGAGCATCATTGCTATTTTTTCTTTTGAATTTTATGAATTTGTGGATTATTCCATGCAATATATGGTGTTTGAGAATACTCACCCTTGTTTTGTGGCTCTTAGTAAAAAACATAGGGTGCCTAAAAGATCCTTTCCTATTTGCTTAATTTATTTTACATGTGTAAACTATTTGGGTTATTTGTCATTGGTATAATTTTGATGCTCATCCAACTTGTAAAAAACACTCTCCTTTATCATTCTCAAATCTAATTATTTATATTTTGAAAAGTGAAATCAATGACCTTGTTTCTGGAAATAACATATACACTAATATCACTAGAGGCAATGTCCTAGAAATCAATTTTGTTTTTGTATTTTCTAATGATTACAAAGGAGTCTATCTCCCATCTCCCACTCTTTTACTTTTAGTGACTAGTCTAAACATGCTAAATAGGTTCACATGAAAGGAGTTAGAAAAATAAAACAATTTATTTTCTTTTATTGTGGCATAGGAAAAATGTGTGAAGCATGAAGCCAAATCCATTGAAACAAACACAACTCAAAAAATATAGATTATTAAATCTTCTTTTTTTGGCCCATCATTTCCTTTTCCCAAGATTAACCTCGAACCTTATTTTTTCCTTGAGAAATATCTTTATATTCCATACGAGGAATATACTTGTTTTGGTCCTTGAGTGATTGTTCATAATTAACAATAAGGCTTGAAGCCATTGCAACAAAGCTCATCATGTCAGTTGTAGGAATTGAAGCTGGGTAGGAAAGATAACAATCATTCATCCCAACCACTAAAGAAAAACCAATTGACGATATTAATCTTGAACCTTATTTGAAGCTAGCTATAAGCCATTTTCCTCGTTTGGATTTTGACAATAAGTTTTCCAATTGAAGTAATAGGTACATTTTTTTACTTCAATTTGGTCTTGCATTTAGTCTTGGGTTAGTTCATTGTTTTAGTTATTCCTTGTGGGTTAAGAAAATATACTTGAGATGGATTAACTCTCCTTTAGGTATGCAACTTTTCCTTCATTTTCTTTTCCATATATAAGATAATTCTCCACTCCACCTCTCTCCCCCTCTTTCTCGTCCTAGCTCTGTTACCCTCCCTTTTCAAGAATGCTCCCTCTCCCCTTGTCTTTTGATAGGGCACCTTCCATTGGTGAATCCTTTGTTATCTCTTAAAGTCTCTATGGATTCTCTTGGGTAATAGTCCCTTGTAATTTGGGGCCCATCTCTTCCCATGTACTTCCCTTGGGCCTGCCATATTTTTGAAGACCTTGTTCTCCTTTAACAAACATTGTTATTACTTAATATATTTTCATCCTTGCTCCCACTAATGTTGTTGGGGTGTTTTTTCGTTTATATTGATATTTTAGACATTTTTGTGCACTTTTTTCTACAAACCCTTATCCTCATTTGGCCTTTCCCCTTTGAATGTTCCTTCTTGCCCCTCAATTTCCTTTGTTTACCTTTTTCATTTTTGCAAGGGAATCCTTGCTAAAATATTTTTCTCTCTCTTTTCTTTTTTCTTATCTCTCAATTCCTTTTGAAGACGAAGTAGTTTGGTAGCCTTGTTTTTATAGGTGGGATTACATTCTCCTAACCATATTGAATAGGATGAAACATTGTACAACTTTTCTTTGCCACATTGCCTCCTTTGAACATCTTGTTCTTTCCTTACTCTCTTCGCCCTTTCTTTTCTCTTCTTTTTTTTTGGTCAGTGGGTTCATTGAGTTATGGTGTAGATTGGACTTTTTTACCAACCCATCATTCTCAATCACCATCCCCCAACAATAATTTCACACTCCCTTCAAGGTGTAATAGTAGATAAAATATGATGCTTTTAAGAATGTCCATAAGTGACCAAAGTCAATGGAAGCGATGAATACAATAAACCACAATAGTGATGTGGGGGTGCCAAGGATACTTCCAAGTGACCAAAGAAATACATATAAAAGTAGCAATTAGGAAGAGATCAACCCATATGAAAACTAAATATTATGTAGAGTAGAAGAATTGATAGGGATAAAATCCGTGTTGTCATTCCAATAAATTTGTACAGTGAAATGTCATGTAGTAGATAATGGCTATCCATAGAACTTTGATCAAATCCATTTTTATTGATAGTGAAGCTGTGCGAAATTGCTATAGATTTACCTTTAGAGATATGTGTTTATTTTCTATGGCAGTTCTTGCTATCCATTTTAACCTGGTTGATTCTCGAGCAGGTGAAGAGGAGGGCTCGACAATGAGACAGGAATCTCTAGTTTATATGTCTTCTTATTCTTTTCTAAACTTACCTTTCCTATATGTCTATGCGAATCAATCTTCTTTCTCAAATCGTTTCAATTTGTTTAATCTATGTTTGGTGTAGTTATGGTGGTGAATTTCGAAATTAGATAACGTGGGATGATATAGGAAGAATAAGAATGTGCAATATCATGGTTGGTTTCGTATGTTCTTGTGACTCATTCATTCGTCCTTGATTACCCTTTTGACACGAAAAGGAAGATGACACGATAACCCTTTTTGTCTTATGTTTTTTTTTACTTGTTTATAGGTTTAGGCGGTTTCTACCTAGTTTTCAAATTTCCTCGGATGACAAAAAAAGTCGAAATCCAGCAATTTTTTTTCAAAAAATCTTTTAGTAGGAATGTTTGATTCGATTTTTTAATGGTGGAAATGGATTCAACACCATCAAAAACCGGTGAGGCGGCCAAAATATTTAAGTTTGACAGCTGTAACCTAGATTTACAAAAAACCTAGCCAAATTTTATCAAAATCTTGTTGGAATTTCCATAATTTTCTCAGCAAATTTGAAGGCTAGGCAGAGTATGACATAGGGTTATACTGATCAATGGGCGTGTTTATGTCAAGTATTTTTATGATCCAAAATGGATTTTGGATAGACTTCTAAGTCTAAGTGGTCCTCACGAAGGAAAAATGAAAGTCCAAGGAAGTCCCTGGAAATAGCCCCATTGCAGAGATCTTTTCCTTTTGAATCTACTGCAACTTGAATGGGCTAAAATGGACTTAGGGTGCAGAAGTTATCGCAGAGAGAAGATGCCCTGTTTCTTCGGAAAAAGAGGCAAAAACCCCTAAAAATGGCAAAAAACCCTTATAAAGGGAAATTGGATCAAAAAAAGGCAAGGGGACAAACTTAATCAGAGGCAGAAGAAACCCCAATTCGTCGATCTGATCGATCGGATCGAAGGCAGACACGTATACGATATCGGGACCCTAGAATTAGTGATTGCAATCATGCGATACGCCGATCGCTGATGATTGGATCGGTGAATCGGCATCGGCGATGTACAGAGCCCATGGGCCATGTGCAACGCGATATACGATAGCGATCGCGACAAGCAATCTCAGCCGTCGGATTGTGAAAGGAATGGACGACCAAGATTAAATCAGTGATCGGCGATTGCCGGACCCAACGGATTTCATAAGCAAAATTCATAAATTTTGAAATCCGGAAATTCAGATTTTCTGTGTATTAGTGTTTTTCGGTGTAAAAGCCCAAACTACAAAGGAAAACGCCGGAAGGCGATAAAACAGTCCTGACGGGGAATTCTAAGCCCGATTGCATAGATTTTGAGTTCCGTAAAGGTGGACTTCGGGTAGGCCTCAAGCGATAATGGTTTTGGGCTAACTCCACTCGATCCCACAGACTGGTCGACACATGGCTGGCAGAGGAGAGAGGAAAAACGCCTTTTTGGGCGGGTAACCTCCGTACCCTTAAGCTGCTCGAGATCGCATATTGACCGTTGGATCGGGGATCACCTAGATCGATGGTGGAGATTGTGTCAGCAACCAAAGGCAGACCCTATACAATTATAAGGCGGATGCGATAAGTTTTCAAGTCCGATAAAAGGATTTTGTTAGGTTTTTCAGTGTTCTCCTGTGTATTTGGAAATTTGCCCAATACACTAATGTGATGCGATATAACGCTTAATGGTGGACCCGATAGGGATTTAGGGGCAATGGAATGGGATTTCAAGTCCACAAATCATGCTTGATAGTGTATTTTGCCAGAAACCTTTGTGTAATGGAATTTTCTCAGTTTTCATATTTTCGCCTATGAAATGGCCCCGATTCCTTCTGTAACTGCTCCTGACCTTCATGCCATGCTGCAGTAAGCGTTTTTACAGGCAATGATGAATTTTGAAGCGACAGAACCGCAGAGGGACAATGAATCGTAGAGAAACAACTAGGGAAGCCAAAAAGTCGGGAAGATGCCTCCAAAGAGGTAGAGAGCACGATTGAGAGCAGGGAGATGAAGAAGTCGAAAGGCAGAGCAGAAGGCAGAAGCAAGAGTCGAAAAACTACTGCACAGAGTAGCTGAGGGATTGAAGTTCAAGTGAAAAGCTAGAGAGTTGAAGGTTGCAGAAAGCCAAAGAAGCCAGAGCTAGGAGCCAGAGCCAACAGCCAGAGCCAGAGCGCGACCCGAGAGCTTCAAGAGCCAAGGATAAAATGGTGTCTAAACCCATTGTTTATGTGTAAAATAGTGGAGTTGAGCCAAGATCTTGTAAAAAAAGGCTTTACCATGATCCCAGAGAGTCTAGTTGAGTTGACTAGAGCTCAAGGAGATGTAGCCCAAGAGTTTTGGGTGAACTCCATATTAAGTTGTTGTCTTATGTGTTTGTTATTTGTTGCGTTGTTTGCACTATTACATGCATTTACATATCAGCACAAACAACAGATTTTAAAGCACATAAACAGTTAAAATAACCATAAGCATACACCTTATTTTCAAGCACATATTTAATTCCACATTGGTTAATCATACAGACTTAGGAATATTTAAGCTTTGGAAGTGGGAGAGGTTCTTGTAAGTTAGACAAGAAGCCTAAGTGCCCCATGTTCAGATCTGGTGGTATCGGAGCCTGAGTTTGATTGACCCCACCTTCAAAGAAGGTTATATCAGAATGCTTGATTGACAGAGCAAAGACTGCTTGTCTGAAAGGTGTTTAAACAGTCAAAGGTTGATTGTATGCTTGTTTTGCAGACTAACTATTGTTTGAGTTTGCAGAGGTGAAGGGAAAGCTATTGATAGCTCAGTCCAGGAAGGACAAGAAGAAAGAAGGATTCATTGGCATAATGAAAACTTCTACAAGTGAGTCCTTGAATTCTTCTTTCTTCATCACAAGACTCTTTGATGAGGACATGAAGCAAGATTTGTCCACCATGATGGATATGGTGAGAGAAATGTATGAGGATGGAAGGAAGAGCAACATACTTAGAGAGCAGTTGAATTCCATGAAGGAAGAGAAGCAACTGCTTTCTGACAGATTGAAGGAAATGGAGAGGCAACTTCATATTGCCAATATGAACCTGAAAAGGATGCATGAGTTGGAGAACCAGCTCTTTGTTGCCCAAGAAGCCTTAATCAAGTATCAGCTTGAAGAAGAGGTAAACCATTCCAGTTTGTCTTCAAATTCCTCTAAGAACGCTTATATTGGTTCTTTTGAAAAGCATACCAAAGGCATAGGTTCCAAGCAAATGTCCAAGATGGGCTACGAAGGAAGAGGCTTGGGAAAGCATGCACAGGGTATTGTTGAACCTATAATGGTTGAGGAAAGGCCTAAGTATTTTGGTCTTGGCTATGGACAGTTTTATGGAAAGTGTTCCAAAGCTGCCATGAGGGCCATTGAAACAACTCCAAGAAGGGGTTGCAATGCAGAGTGTGAAGATTGTATTTAGTATGAATGCAATGGCTTGAAACATCATTTGCAGGACGCAGGTGTTCAGAAGCACACACGCCACTTCTTCATTTGCTTCACCTCCTCATGAAGGCAATAAAGGTGAAAGAGGCAGGTATAAATCTAGTTCTAAACATTTTCCTTTTGCTTGTGCAAAGCATGATAAATTTCCACATAGAGATGGGAAAATAATTGCTTGTTCATTTTGTGGTTTCGATAACCTTAATGTTTCTAGATGTTGGAAGAGAATGGCCACATATAGGAAGCTTTTGAAGGAAAAGAAGCAAGAAGCCAAAGGTCCATTGGATAAGGCAAATTATGCTGTCAAGAGGATGCACATGCAGTGCACTTACTGCTATAAGCAAGGACATCTTGTTGCAAAATGTTGGACCCTGAATCCAGCAATGCTTCCATAAAAGCTGAAGAGAGTAGAAAGAGAAGATGATAGGCATGGAAAGGAAGACTCCATGGATGATGTGTCTCAGGATGATTCACATGATGATGTTGATGTGCAGACAAAGCTAGTACCTCTGAAAGGGATTGGTAAGAAATGGTTAGAGTTCTTATCCGACTAAGATTGCATGTATATTGATGCATCTACATTCTATTTCATTTCAGCTTCAAAAGTACAGTGTGCTTAAGTGAAAGTCGAAGGATGAAAGGTATGCATGAGCATGAGGTGCATGAACAATGGATGTTGATGATTGCCTTGTTTTTGAATATGTATGTGTAATTAACTTGCAGGGTTGATTGCTTTGACATGCATGTGATGCCATGTTGACTTGGAAGAAGTTAACTTGGTCTCCAAATGGAGATAAAGATGAAGTGTTTCATCTTTTGGAAAAAGAGTCCTAATGGTATTTTTCTACATGCTTGACTTGAAGGGTCATTTGTTTAAAGGCATGTTTTGTGGGTTTGGCATCTAGTCCATCATTTGTATGCAGATGTAAGACATGGAGGTGTTCACAAGCTGTGAAATCTGTTTCTTTTGTTGAAGCAGGAGGTTATGCCATCCAATTGTTGTTGACAGCTTTTCAAACAGGTACAAATGAAAGTTATGTGGAGCAGATTACTTCACATTGGTTCGAGCCACCTTGGATCAATGATCAAGGCAGAAGAGTTCAAACTACCTTCTATGACCATTTCAACAGAAGTTTTGCATGAAGGCAAGAAGGAAGACAGTTCTTCCCAAGAGAACCCGCACATCCATAAAGGAAAGTGGTCAGAGACTTTGGTCTAGAGGCACTATGCAAGGAAATTGTATGGAGGCTGAAAGAAGAGGGTGATGTTACTCTCATTTACTGTTCAGATCAGTATATCAGTCTTCTAGAGATGAAAAGTTATTTTAGTGGGAAGGCGTGATCCAAAATGGATTTTGGATAGACTCCTAAGTCTAAGTGGTCCTCACAGAGGAAAAATGAAAGTCCAAGGAAGTTCCTAGAAATAGCCCCATTGCAGAGATCTTTTCCTTCTGAATCTACTACAACTTGAATGGGCTAAAATGGACTTATGGTGCAGAAGTTATCGCAGAGAGAAGATGCCCTGTTTCTTTGGAAAAAGAGGCAAAAACCCCTAAAAATGGCAAAAAACCCTTATAAAGGAAAATTGAATTGGAAAAATGCAAGGGACTGACTTAAGCAGAGGCGGAAGAAACCCCGATCCACCGATCCGATCGATCGGATCGAAGGCAGAGACGTATGTGATAGCGGGACCCTAGAATTAGCGATTGCGATCATGTGATACGCCGATTGTCGATGATCTGATTGGCGAATCGGCATCGGCAATGTATAGAGCCCTTGGGCCATGTGCGACGCGATATGCGATAGCGATCACAACGAGCAATCTCAGCCATCGAATCATGAAAGGAATGGACGGACAAGATTAAATCGACGATCGGCGATTGCCGAACCCGACGGATTTCATAAGCGAAATTCATAAATTTTGAAATCCGTAAATTCAGATTTTTTGTGTATTCATGTCTTTCGATGTAAAAACCCGAAGTACAAAGGAAAACGCTTGAAGGCGATAAAATGGACCCGAAGGGGAATTCTAAGCCTGATTGCATGGATTTTGAGTTCCATAAAGGCATATTTCGGGTGAGCCTCAAGCTGTAAATGATTTTGCGTTGGCTCCGCCCAATCCCATAGACTGGTCGACACGTGGTTGGCAGAGGAGACAGGAAAACCGCCTTTTCGGGCGGGTAACCTTCGTACCCTTAAGCCGCCCGAGATCGCATATTGACTGTTGGATCGGGGATCACCCAGATCAACGGTGGAGATTGTGACAATAGTCAAAGATGGACCCGATACGATTATAAAGTGGATGCGATAAGTTTTCAAGTCTGATAAAAGGATTTTGTCGGGCTTTTCAGTGTTTTCCCATGTATTTGGGATTTTTCCCAATACACTAATGCGATGCGATATGACGCTTAATGGCGGACCCAATAGGGATTTAGGGGCGATTGAATGGGATTTCAAGTTGGCAAATCACACCCGATAGTGTATTTTGCCAGAAATCTCTTTGTAATGGAATTTTCTCAGTTTTCGGATTTTCACCTATGAAACGGCCCCGATTCCTTCTGTAATCACTCCTAACCTTCATGCCATGCTGCAGCAGGCGTTTTTACAGGCAATGATGCATTTTGAAGCGACAGAGCCGCAGAGGGACAATGAATCGCAGAGAAACAGCCAGGGAAGCCAAAAAGTCGGGAAGATGTCTCAAAAGAGCCAGAGAGCACGATTGAGAGTAGGGAGAAGAAGAAGTCGAAAGGAAGAGAAGAAGGCAGAAGCAGGAGTCGAAAAACTACTGCGCAGAGTAACTGAGGGAGCCTTTGGGGTCACTTGAAGTTCAAGTGAAAAGCCAGAGAGTTGAAGGTTGCAGAAAGCTAAAGAAGCCAGAGCCGAAGAGCTAGAGCTAGTAGCCAAAGCCAAGAGCCAGAGCCAGAGCCAAGAGCCAGAGCCGAGAGCTAGAGTGTGAGCCGAGAGCCAACAGCCAAGAGCTTCAAGAGCTAGGGATAAAATGGTATCTAAACCCATTGTTTTTGTGTAGAACTGTGGAGTTGAGCCAAGAGCTTGTAAAAAATGCCTTTGCCATAATCCCAGAGAGCCTAGTTAAGTTGACTATAGCTCAAGGAGATGTAGCCCAAGAGTTTTGGGTGAACTCCATATTAGGTTGTTGCCTTATGTGTTTGTTATTTTCTGCACTATTTGCACTGTTACATGTATTTACATATCAGCACAAACAACAGATTTTAAAGCACATAAACAGTTAAAATAACCATAAGCATACACCCTATTTTCAAGCACATATTTAATTCTGCATTGGTTAATCATACAGACTTGGGAATATTTAAGCTTTGGAAGTGGGAGAGGTTCTTGTAAGTTAGACAAGAAGCCTAAGTGCCCCATGTTCATATAATTTTAAGTCTAGATTTAAATGGTTTGCAAAATAAGTACATGCAATGTACTGATTGGTGGATGGTACATCCATTCATCTCATTCATTTTTTTAGGTATGCTACTTACCGATTCTTCTCTCTCTTTGGAGACCTTTTAGCCTTGAAAAGGAGAAAACATTATAATTCGATTTCTCAGTCTTTTTCGGTACATATTCTGCAGGCATGCATTATTTCCCCTAGTGATTTTGATTTGTATTTTGTGTATGTAGAGCATAAGAGTAGGCGGGGATAAAATCTATGTTGCCCATTCTGAGAGAAGGTGAAGATATGCATTTGTTTTTCAAGTTCCCATCATTGCATTGCATCAAAAGACAATTTCACTAGATTTCCATTGGAGCCACATTTGACCCAATGTGCATATTCTACATGACCCAATTCAATTGAAGTTGGATGTGGAGGTTTCTTTCAAGCACAAAAGAGTTGAAATTTCATTTTCTACTACAATATAGTTTCAAATCCTAGCATAGGAATTACTTTCAATCTTTTGAATAATTGAAGCATATAGCATGCCTTCTTGAAATCGGAAACAATATCAATAATAGCCTCCTCAAATCTATAGGAAGGATCTTGTATGGGGATCCAAATATGGTTGCTTCCATCCACCTTTTTGTAGATTGCTTGTAAAGGAGAAGCTTTTTCAAATTGTATATTCAAGCTACAATCACTTTCACTATAGTTAAGTTTTTGTGCTATGGACACTACAAGACTTGCACTGACCATAATTATGATGGTCTTCTCATATAAAAATATCAATGAGAAAGAGGGAACTAATAATCAATGAGAAGGAAAAAAAACCCAAATATGCTTGTGAAAAGATGTTAGCTAAAGTACTTTACATATTTTTTTAATTAAATACTTTATTTAAGCACTATTTTAGTATGCGCTTAATTGCTATTGTTGTAGCATAATTTTTATTGTTTAAAAGTGCTTTAACTTTTGATAATTAGTTTGGTTGCTCCTGGAAAAGGAATTTGCAAAGTGATATAACTTGTACTTAAATAATTGTTTATGTTGTAGTATGAAAAATATTATTTTAGAAATGTTTTAACTTGGATATTTAATGGGGATCTTCCCTATCCAACATGCCCTAGCCCACCTTGACCTTCTCACATTAACTTATTATTTATGCCAACATCACTATCAATGAAGGCATGCCTTGAAACACAAGATCAAAAATAACATTATCTCTAATTAGTTGATTTAATTTCTAGCCACACCCATTTAGTAAAACTAATACAATGGAAGATTCCTTACCTTATTTTTTCCTTGGTATATGTTAATGTTCCCCCTCGTTGGTAGGTGTATAATTTCCTTGAAATTGTGCAATTGCTTGAATGAACAAATTGAAACTAGGTTCGATTCACTAAGACACGGGATTTCTAAACTTCAAAATTTGCAGCGGAATTGAAACAAAAATAAAAACACAGTCACAAAATAACACAATAATTTTTTCTTGGGAAACCCAACTATGAAAATCCTTCCTTAATGTGGTATTTATTGACAAATAGATCAAACACAAACCACTCTGTCTCTTGAGAACAAGGTTGTTCACCTGCTGATCTAGCCTAGACTTTCCCTTGAAAAACCTTGATGACAACTCCGAAATCCTAGTGCACTTTGTGATCTCCTATTACTCAGGACACAGGCTCTCTCACATTCTATGAGCTTTGTCTTGTCACAAACCAAAACAATTACTGAATTTTGTGCCTTCTTCCTCCTTTTATGCTATTCGATCATGTTATATCTGAAAAATACAAACTTAAAACAAAAGTTGAGTTCGACTTGTTATCTAAGTCAACTCTTAGTTCAACACACTCTTGCTTCGATTAAGACTAAAGCCCTTCAACTCACTCACTTCTAATTTTGAACTTGCACTCAAATAGCCACATAACTGAGCCTCCAACTAGCGCATGAACAAACTAACTCGTCCTTTTCCATGAACACATACTTGAAAAAGAAGAACACATTGAAGTCTTTCATGACTAAGACACAAGTCAAGAAGAAGACCTTCACTTCACTTTTCAACACTCCCTCTTAGAAAGGAAGGTGCTTCTAGAAGAACCTTATCCACCTAAATTGGTCTTCAACACTACCATGTTCCCCATTGCTCCAACTGCGCCCTCTGAACTAGAAGGCTTTTCCCTTGTTTCTTCTGTGGAATTGGATTTGAAGAGCCATGCTTTGTGAGTCTATCGCTTCAATCATAAGTGCCATGTACCCTTTGTATCTCGATGGATGCTCCTTCTAGCTGAAGTTGATATTAGAAGATCCAACTCTCTCTTGATCTTCCTTAAACAAATCCTTTGCGGACTAGGCTAGAACTCTCCCTCTACTAGGATTCATCGACTAAGTGGATACCTCCACTTGCCCTGGGCTATGGTCCTCGTCATCTTATTAGTTGACCCATATTGGTGATTGTATTGATGATAAAGAAATGGAAGAGATTTGTTGAGGCTTTACGAGTGAAGCATTTCCTGGGGAGACATCAAGCCAACACTCTGTGTTGATGTCAGGAATCTCGGAATTGAAAAGGTCGTGTTGTTTATTTAGCTAGGTTTTGGATACACACGTATGCTTGGGTTGGTGGTTAACAAGTAAGTTTGATGGTACCTATAGGGGCTGAAAGATTGATTCCACCTTAGTTCCACTTAGATAGATTTCCCTGGTTAAGAATCTAGTCCATGGCATTGCATGCTTAAATTGTTGAGTGACTAGTTGGATAGATTACCCTGGTCAGGAATCTAGTCCATGGCATTACAGTGCCTAAATTGTTGAGTGACTGTGTTGGATACCTATACCAATAGGTTTCATATTTCATGATTGGCAAATCCAAATGCCAAATATGCTCTGCTTTGCTGACACAAAGATCCCATATTTCCTAAGGAAAGGCAAGGTGTGTACATGCCTGCAGCTTTATTAAATTTTGATGGATGGTCCAACAGTCTAATCTGGATCATGCCATGTTTCAATTTTTTGTTGTAGAATAGAGAAAGAAGTCTGTCCAAACTGTTTAATCTTGGCAGACCGGTAGTTAGGAAGAGAAGCTAAGGTTCCCAACCGCTTAATCTGGGGCTTTGGAAGAAATAAGGGTAGTACTAGATAGGACATCAAAGGAAAAAGCCAATGGAAAAGAAAAGGCACATAAAGGGTCTGCAAGTCTAAGTGCACCCTCCAAGAAGAAACAAAAAATGCTAGACAAGTAGATGGGTAGGTAGATGGGGTTGCAGAAATGGAGAGCCACCACCAATTGGCCTATTAAGTGAAAAAACTTATCTCACTCAGGGTGTGGGCATCAAAGGAAAGAGATGGAAGGCAAGCACTGGAAGCATGTCTAACTTCCCCAGTTTCCCCAAGGTCATTCCTTACTAACACCCCCAAGGGCCTTGAGACCTGCTCAGGTGTCCAGTTCCAATCCATGACATCACAAACCACTTGGTCAAAACATGGAGTTCAAGCATGAAAAGAAGCCACATTTCTTGTGTAGAAACATCCTTTTCCATCATTCTTCATTTATCCTCAATACCCTAAGTTAAGTTTCATTTTGACTTGGCTTCACCCCTTCATTCACCTCAAAAACCATATTAATCACTAACCTATAAATTGGCTCCCTGACTTCTCCCTCCCCCAAGTGCTATAGCCATATCCCTTCCTTGGGAAATGTTAACCCCTCAAGGGTTAGTATTAGCCCTAAAACCCTCCTAAACAACTATGGATTCAAGAAAAACTATGGTTAAAGGGCAAAATCACTTTCCCCGCCCTCATTTACCATTTTCCCCCTTTTCTCCGCCCTAAACCCTTTATTATAAAGTTTTGAAATAAAAGCTTTTTAATAAAAATGCGCTTAATAAACCCGAAAAACCCATAACCTAAGGTTCTAAACCCACCTCGCGCCCATTTATTAAACGTTTATTTTATTAATCGGGTGGGTCCCCTGTTATTAAGGCGCCGGCATATCCCGATCGCTGCCAACCGTCAGATCTCCCACCCCGCCATCCTACGGTGGGCGGTCGATCCGCCAACCAAGCTGGCCGACCTTTTGTGTCCAGGGGATGGCTGGTATTGCTGCCGTACCCCCGCCACGCGTCGGGCGCTGGGGTTGTTCGCTGCCCCCCCCCTCCAAACCACTTACCGCCTAAGGGCCTACCGGGGAGACCGCTTCCCGCCCTACCCCTCACGCTGACGTCATGCCCCCGTCAGCATGACATCACCCCACTTTTCTGTTGCCGTGCCTCCACGTCACCCCTGCCCTGCGCATCGCCTTGTCCACCCTGCCACCGTGTTAGTGCCACTTGGGCACCCACGTCACCTGGCACGTCACCTCCTCCGTACCTGGTCCCATGATGACATCATCACAAAAAGGCGCCAATTCACCCAAAATGCATAAAAAGGCGTAAAAATCATTATTTTTTATCATTTTCTGCAAACAACCCGGAGCTCCGCTGAAGGCGAAATTCAATTTCCAACGGTCAAAAGGCAAAAGTGATCTGCCAGAGTTGTTTCCGCCCCCATTATCGACTCAACAACATACAATTCAACCAGTTCGACCGGTGCAAACGTCCCGTATGCCATTAAACCAGGTATTTTGCCGCAGGCGCCCTCTTGTCCACTGTTCTCCATATAAATCCTATTTCCTGCTCAAGCAAATTAATTTAAGAACCCACATTGTTGAAGTTCACCTCTGAAAACTACCAAAGAAACCTCTGTAACCCCTGCACGAGAGAAGTTCCAGGGAAACTCGTGACCCGCGGTAAAATCTGCCTATTTTTCACAAAAGAGCAGCTAAAGGGCCAAGCCACAAGCTAGAAGAACTAAATTGCCAATTTCCCTCCCCTCTGCTAAGCAATTCTTTGCAAGTGACCAGCTAACCAGCTAAAAAACACTCTGCTTCCTCAAAACAGAGTGCCCCATAGATTAAATAAGCCTATGATAGCCCCCTTGAACTACCAAAACTGCTCGCTGCAAACAGACAGTAGTAAGCCATTCCTCAGAACACACACCCAGCTTGAAACATAGTAAAACCACCAGCAAGACCAAGACAATGGCCACTCCAGCTGCTCTGGATGTTTTGCCTATAAATCCACCCAATAGAGAGCTAGAAGCTATACCTTTGGTGGAAGATGATGCTCTCATCACAGATTTTGTGGCAGAGAGAAGCCATTTGCATACATACTGCCAATTAAGAAACAATCACTTGGACAACAGTGACCTATATGGGGTCTGGCAATCTAATCTACCCACCTACTTTCTGCCTTCTGTCAACATATTCCCTGAAATCATCCACCTATGTGCAGAGAACTATGACCAAAAACTCAGGGCTGTGAAATCTCCATCTGGGAGCATCCTCTTCTATGTAACTCCAGACTCCATCAACCAGATTCTCAACTACAAACAGACCCAGTTGCTATACCCCTTCTCCATGAACTATTTGCTGGATGAAGGCTCTAGACTTTCTGATTCAGACATTGCTACCATAGCTAGGAAATTCATGAAGGCAGACTGTCAGCCCTCTGGGCCACCTCCTTTCTCCTATGAAGATTTCAATGAGATTAGCAAGCTACTGATAGACATGCTGACCTCTGTGCTGGGGTTCACCACCAGCAAACATGTTGATATAACTGTGCTGGTCATGCTCTCTGCATACAGCCTGATGAAGCCCCCTGCTATGAAATACAACTACGCCAAGTACATTGCCAATAAGATACATGATCAATTGACAAGGCTGGACAGGGAGGCAATATTTAGATATTCCTCATACATTTATCACTTATTCTTGTACTACCAGATAGATAGCTTCCAATGCTCAATCAAGAAGCTAGACTTACAGGGTGAGAGAAGGTTTGTGATCTTCTGGTCTTCAGTCTTCCATCAAGTACAGAATTCCCCTTACTCTTACTGTGAATTCATTGATCAGTTTGTATATCCAGTTACATGCCTCTTGAAGAGGACACCTCCTATCAGATTTTCCAAAGATATGTAGAAGATCTTGCAGCTATCCAGAAGCTACAAGATTGGTGATTGGTACTTGTACCAAAAACACACTGTCATCAGAATTTATGGCTGCGAGTTCTGTCCCTACAGGCTCCCAAAGTATGTCCCTATGAGGCTATTTGCCTTGGAGTATTATAGGCAGCTTATAAACTCCGACCTAACACACTTTCACAGTGCCAAGAAGAAGGCCAACCTAAAGTTCAGATATCACTTAGGCCCATTTACAATGAACAAAAAATATGGTTGGCAAGAAGCCGACCAAATACTAGGACAACAGCTCAAACTTAAGAGAAGCTTCTGGTGGGTCCCTTACGACCCTGAAGGTTTCATCAGTGCAAGGAGGGTTAAATATAGGCTGCTATCCTATAAACATGCCCCACTCCCTCAAGTACAACATTTTGCTAATCAAGATGAATGGGTGCTTGGATCAATAGTAGAGGAATTGACTCAGGAAGAAATAATGGAGCAAAATGTAAAGGACTTGGAAAAAA
>APFE031203901.1:0-12252 GCA_000404065.3 Pinus taeda | reverse complement strand
AAAATTTATTTTTTTATTTAAAAAAATAATTTTATCGGCCACTGCCCCCACGATCCACTGGGCAATGGCTATTTGATTCCGAGAATCGAATAGCCACTTCCTGACTACGCCATGGGTGGTTGAGCGGTGGCTATCAGATTCTCGGAATTGGATAACCACCACTTAGCCGCCCTTGGGGGCGGCTAGGTGGTGATTATCTGATTCTCAGAATCAGATAGCCACTGCTCAGCCGCCCTTTAACAAAATTATTTTTTTTATTTAAAAAAACAATTTTGTCAGCCACCGCCCCCACGAGCACCTGGACGGTGGCTATTTGATTCCGAGAATCGAATAGCCACTTCCTGGCCACCCCCACGGGCAGTTGGGCGGTGGCTATCCGATTCTCGAAATCAGATAACCACCACTCAGCCACCTGTGGGGGTGGTCGGGTGGTGGTTATCTGATTCTCAGAATTGTTGGTTTTTGACAACGATTCTATATGCGGAATCAGAACTTTAAAGAAATCATAAAAACTTAAAGAATCGTAAAAAAAAAAAACTGGAATAAACTTTAATGCCAAGTAAAAATGCAAGCACAAATACGATTCTTTATATTCGGAATTAATTTCTTTAAAGAATAAAAAATGAAGGTTTAATGCACAGGGAAAATAAATTACCTCCAACCATTGATAACGCTCTTGCTGCAAACCAAAACTTTCCTATTACGCTTCCACAGTCCACTTGCTTTCTTGACTGAAAACAACGCTCCAGCTGCAATTCAAAGTCATTCAAATGCGGAGCAGTAGCTGCTGCCTTGTTTTATCCACGCCTAAAAATATCGTAACACAATCTTCATCCAAGCAGAAAGAAAAGAATACAGAAAGTCTAAAGGCACTTCCAAGCTCTACTCTCTCAGCTTGATGGTGTAAAAACTGAAGGGGATTGAGATGCTAGCTTGGGGACCAAATAGATAAATTTATAGCCAAGCTTCCATCAAGCGTCTAATGGCTATGTGTTAGGTGTTCCACAGATCAATGTTGGAAATAATACTGAGAGGGGGGGTGAATCAGTATTATCACATCAATAAAACTTTTTCATTTCCATATTCAGATTCATATATGCTACTTCCACAACTTCTTATGATTCAGTTAGTTGATCCTTAATGAGTGCATTAGAACATTATCAACCAAATTAACAGTAAACAGGTGCAGTAAAATAGGACAGATCATCACACATAAGCCACACACATGAACACCATGATATAAGGTGGAAATCTAATGTGGGAGAAAACCACCTGCTGCAAGTCATCTCAATCTTCTTCTTAATAAGAAAATCCTTTTACAATATTTCTGTATTGGTTCAGTCTTCTACTAGTATGCAGGCATCTACCTGTAGAGAGCTACAACCCCCATAGTTCTTGTACTAGCTGATCCATTTACTAGTACGCAGGCTGCTACCTGCTACAATGCTCCAAAGATTTCAACTGCTACTAGAAGGGAGCTACCACCCCCTTAGCTCTTGTACTATCTAAGATACTAGTACGTAGGGGCCGACCTACAATATTCTCTCCTTCGGGTACCATGTTTCATTAATTTTCAGACTGGATACACCTGAAGCACAACACATAATCTGAAAGGCCACGTTTCATCCGATTTTCATACTGGACCCATTAACATAATTGAAGCACATAATTAATCAATCTTTTGAATCACCCAAACACCAATACATATACAAGGATAATATGTGAGGTATCAACCAGATCTAATACATTAGATCACATAAAGATAAGTCATTAAGAACTTGATCCATTCAATCCATAATCATGTTGTTATCAGAACTCAATACCAGTAACCATACATCAATTATGCACCCAGAACCCTGCAGAATAGTCAAAGGTAGTTAAAGAAAATCTCAAGCAGGGTCCGCGACTTCACTGCTAGACATCTGCGGGTATCTGCACCTACGCCTTCTGCAGCTCTACGTACCTCCGCACCTGCACCTTCTGCTGATATGCGGGTATCCACAACTGTGCCTTCTGCTGCGTTGCATACCTCCACACCTGCGCCTTTTGCTACACTGCGTACCTCCGCACCTGAACTGTGGATCACCTGCGAACCTCTGATTAGGGCCAAATTAACAGTCCTCCAATGTGCCACAGTTAGTTCGATCAACAGATCTGATCATGCGCCAATGAGATTGCGACTTATCAACAATTTACAAAATTCTCCTTGATTTAGATCTAGCTATCACTCACCAACCGATCACAAGTATTTTAGATCTAAATCACCTTAAGATATTCAACCCATAAGTCTTAGCTTCCAAATGATCTCCTCTCCTTTTTATAGGAAAGCCTTTCACAATATCATAATGCCAACAATACCATGGTCCAAAACCATAATAACACAATACCATGAACCCAATACTCGGGATCAATACTTTCTCTATACCCTAGACCAAAACCATAGGATCAAGCAACGACGGGCTAAATACCAAGGGCCAAACATAAGAACCCCACGTGAGCGCATTTCTCTGCATTGGAGTGAGTGAATTGGGGTCCGCACCTTCTGAACGGAGAACCTGTGGGTATGTCCGCACTTCTTGGTCGGCGTACCTGCGAGTCTGTAGCTTATCTTAGGAACACCTGCGGGTATCTTATTTTCTTCCATTTTGAGAGGCTGATCATCAATCTTTGCTACTGGCCTGCTGCATTAAGATCTGTCACCTGTATGAGTTTCCATCAAGGACAACACTTGTCTCATAATGCCAACAATCTCCCCCTTTGGACTTGATGGCAAAGCTCACTTGTCATACTAAAGACTATCGTTTGATTCCTTTGCACTGTCATGTATTCTATCACATCTGGTATCTCTTCTTGTAGATTCATCTGATTATATATAGGTTAGATGTTCTTCTATGAGTGGATTGCCATCAAGTACAACACATGCATCATAAGGCCAACAATCTCCCCCTTTGGACTTGATGGCAACAATACCAACTCACTCTCCCCCTTTGACATCAAGGGCAAAGGGTGGACCAAGAGATGCTCTTTCCTTGATATGCATTCCGCTGTCCATACTCCCCCTGTGTATCTGATGAAATCTCTGAATAAGCTCCCCCTTTGTATATGTCAAGGTGTACTACTTTGACCATGCTTCCTTTGAGTTCATGCTAAATTCTCTACTCTACTGATGTGTGCTGTTCATGCTCCCCCTGACTATAAGCAAGCTCTGCAAAAATATGTTTTACAAGAAAAACATGACTCTATCATAAATGACCTTCCTATCACCAAGGACTCCTACATACATCCATCTCCCATCACAATGGTGATATACCAAAAGTTTACATCTGATAACATAAGAGAATAACATCATTCATCCCAGGCATAGTGGGGAAACCAACATAGGCCGTTACATGACCTGAAGAGATCTCATCAAATGACTACAATAGATAGAGACACACTATTACATCATGAGTCTTGATGTGACATTTTTGAATGATATACATGACATTTATAACAGAGACCAAACACATAAATAAGATCATGATAAACAACAACAACGACACTGCATGATCCGCTCCATAGCATCTGCCACCAGCAACTTGTGTTAGTGCATGAATCATCAAGGTATGTCTGTATCAACTCATCCTTTTGAGTAGAATTCTGTATATACAGAATCATTCTATCATATGTGAGAAACACCATAGTCATCCAGATCTGCATGGACCAAGTATCATCAATTAGGAATATCTGCATCAATCAACATATGTATGAAACAACCTATCATCATATAGGTAAGAACTCATCATCATCATATCTCCAACAATGCAACTTTGAATAATCATCCATGTATCCAGCCAACAATCCTCATCCATATGTGTGCTAAGAACAATCATAATTGTAATATATGATCTTTATGCATATGGTGACAACATCATATGAGTGACACAACATCAAGTGAATTCAAGCTATGTACTTCTCCTTATCCTTATGAAGATCACAATGTAAGCACCATTAGAGAATCAACCACAAATCTGATCTAAATCTAAACTATGTAACCTCAAGAATCATCTGAACAACTCATAACCATATCATAGAAAGATGAATCATTTATCCATATAAGCATCATCACCAAGGACTATTAACTATAATGCCAACAATGCATTAAAAGCACATGCTCCCCCTAAACCTGTGCCATATTGTTTACTGTCAGATCTAATCATGCATATCAGCAAGAAGTATCAAGACATCATTATTAGAAACAAAACACTTCTAACCATCATTTCCACACATCATCAGCAAATTGTAACCATTATCAAACAACGCAAATAAATCGAATCATAACTGATCCTTTTCCTGAACCTGTCCCTACTGCCTTTCCTCAACCAATCATATACGCTACTATGCTGCAACCAACTCGCGTATATGCGTGACTTCTCTTTAAGAAACTTGCATATGAGATTTAGGACACTGAAGTTTTAAACTTCCAGCTCCCTCTGATTCTGTTATGTCTGTATGTTTTGCTGTGCTGCCTCTTTCTGACTGTACTTCTTTCTTCTTCCACATCTTCAAGTGTGATGATGATTTTTTCTCCTTTTGGTATGGTGCCCATACTTTGTTCCTGCATTCCTTAGCTATATGTCCAAGCTTGTTACATGTGTAACATATTACATGTCTCATATTTCTTCTATAGCAATCAACAGCTCTTTGCCCAAACATATTGCAAGCAAAGCAATATCCATTAAAGTACCTTGAATGAGATGATCTTTTTGCATGATGGTCTTGAAACCTTCTTCTTCTACATCTGGCTGCAACATGCCCAAGATTATGACATACATAACATTCAACATTATTCATAGGAGGAGTAAAAGATTTTCTTTGAGGAATTTCTTTCCTTGGTTGTTGATGAGATTGACCTTTCATCTCCTTGTTGAGCATTTCAGATTTTGCATTAGAGTTCTTTGTCTTACTTTGTGAACTAGATTCACCTTCAACAAATTCATGAAAACCAAGACCAGTTTTGATGGCAGGAGATCTTTGACTACTAAGAATATCATCCAAGATTTTAGTACTATCTTGAACTCGTAAGAGCTTATCCTTTTATTCTAATTTATCTTTTAGAATATTTGCCTCAACTTGATGTTGCTCTTCGTTTTCAAGATACTGCTTCTTCACATTCTCTTCAGCATTTCTTCCTTCTTCCATTTGTTGCCTTAGATTGAGTATCTCCTTTTCTTGTTCTTCATTCAGATCCTGCTGCATTTGACGAATTCTGAAGGCACATTCCAACTGATATTTTAAACTGATGACTTCGTTTTCTTGTTTTTCAATAGCTTGGAGTAGATCTTTATTCTGTTTCTTTGATTCTTCAAGATCTTCTTTTAGCGAGCGGATCGTGACTTCAAGATTTTCATAGTAACTGGATCTATCTCTGAGTTTCTTGATGGTTGTGCTTCTTTCATTGACTTCATCTCTTAATGATGTTACTTCATCCTGTAACTTTTGATATTTGTCCTTGAATAACTTCCTTACCTTGTTTCCTTATTCTAGTTGGGCTTTTAGTTTGGTAGCTTCTTCTTTGAAGTCACATTCCCTTTTGTTCAATAGATCTTGTTAATCTCTGATTTTGTATGAAAGCCTTTTAAATTCTGCCTTTATTTGATATCTTTCTTGTTCACCCATAAGAGAAAATTTAGTTGTTTCGCTATCACTTTCACCTTTTCCAAATGGATAGATAGCTGGAACATCAGAGGATAGCAAACTCATACCTGATAGTTCATCTTCATTCTGAAATGATTCTGAATCTAAAGAGCTTCTTATGCCTAATCCCCAATCGATTCTCCCACTGTGATAATTCTTCTGAGATGTCTTCTTCTGCTTATGTGCTTTCTTCTTAAGCTTCTTTCCCATTGTTCCAATGATCTCCTTCAAGCGATCAAACTTTTACTAAAGGACCTTCTCTGATACCAATTGTTGGAAATAACACTGAGAGGGGGGGGGGTGAATTAGTATTATCACATTAATAAAACTTTTTCATTTCCATATTCAGATTCATATATGCTACTTCCACAACTTCTTATGATTCGGTTAGTTGATCCTTAATGAGTGCATTACAACATTATCAACCAAATTAACAGTAAACAGGTGTAGTAAAATAGAATAAATCATCACACATAAGCCACACACATGAACACCATGATATAAGGTGGAAACCCAATGTGGGAGAAAACCACCTGCTGCAAGTCATCTCATTCTTCTTCTTAATAAGAAAATCCTTTTACAATATTTCTGTACTGGTGTAGTCTTATACCAGTACGCAGGAATCTACCTATAGAGAGCTACAACCCCCATAGTTCTTGTACTAGCCAATCCATTTACTAGTACGCAGGCTGCTACCTACTACAATGCTCCAAAGATTTCAACTGCTACTAGAAGGGAGCTACCACCCCCTTAGCTCTTGTACTAGCTACGTAGGTGCCGACCTACAATCTTCTCTCCTTTGAGTACCATGTTTAATTAATTTTCATACTGGATAAACATGAAGCACAACACATAATCTGAAAGGCCACATTTCATCCGATTTTCATACTGGACCCACTAACATCATTGAAGCACATAATCAATCAATCTTTTGAATCACCCAAACACCAATACATATACAAGGATAATATGTGAGATATCAACCAGATCTAGTACATTAGATCACATAAAGATAAGTCATTAAGAACTTGATCCATTCAATCCATAATCATGCTATTATCAGAACTCAATACCAGTAACCAGACATCAATTATGTACCGAGAACCTTGCAGAATAGTCAAAGGTAGTTAAAGAAAATCTCAAGCAGGGTCCGCGAATTCACTGCTAGACATCTGCGGGTATCCGCACTTGCGCCTTCTACAGCTCTGCGTACCTCCACACCTACACCTTCTACTGATATGCGGGTATCCGCACCTGCGCCTTCTGCTGCGCTGCGTACCTCCGCACCTGCACCTTTTGCTACACTGCGTACCTCCGCACCTGAACTATGGGTCACCTGCGGACCTCTAATTAGGGCCAAATTAATAGTCCTCCAATGTGCCACAGTCAGTCCAATCAATAGATCTAATCATGTGCCAATGAGATTGCGACTTATCAACAGTTTACAGAAATCTCCTTGATTTAGATCTAGCTATCACTCACCAACCGATCATAAGTATTTCAGATCTAGATCACCTTAAGATATTCAACCCATAAGTCTCAGCTTCCAAATGATCTCCTCTCCTTTTTATAGGCAAGCCTTTCACGATATCATAATGCCAACAATACCATGGTCCAAAACCATAATAACCCAATACCATGAACCCAATACTTGGGATCAATACTTTCTCAATACCATAGACCAAAACCATAGGATCAAACAACGACGGGCTAAATACCAAGGGCCAAACACAATAACCCCACGTGAGTGCGTTTCTCTACATTTGAGTGATTGAACTGTCCGCACCTTCTGAAAGGAGAACCTGCGGGTATGTCCGCACTTCTTGGTTGGCGTACCTGCAGGTCCGCAGCTTATCTTAGGAACACCTGCGGGTATCTTATTTTCTTCCATTCTGAGAGGCTGATCATCAATCTTTGCTACTGGCCTGTTGCACTAAGATTTGTCACGTGTATGAGTTTCCATCAAGGACAACACTTGTCTCATAATGCCAATAGCTAAAAGAGTCTTGGATAATCGTCTTGCTTCACCGCTACGACTTCCTCCTGGATACAAGAAACTCTTGCCAAGTCCATCGCTAATTAAAAATCCGACTGACACACCTTTGTGGTCAGTCAAAGCATATATCATTGAAGATAAAACCTCTGAGTCCACACCTGACCAAAGTCATCGGGTCGAGACGACAGTCGACCCAGTCTTGTCTTCGGAAGGTCCATCTTCAGATGATACAGTCATCGAAGAGAATGAGGATGACACCGTTCAAATTCATTTCATAAACACAGACTTCGATGAACATGGGGGAAATCTACCTATTCCTTTACCACAGGAAGGAAGTTCATCAGAGTCATATCCAACCGTTTATTCGGTCCCACCTCCGAGCAACCTAGTTGTTTCCTTCGACTAGAATCTACTAGGAAGACCCTGTCTACCATCTAATGTACTATTTCGAATCATTGTACAAGCTTACAGAATGGTCATGGTTAGTACTATCATAGATGAAGGGGCTTCTGTGAGTATCCTTTCCTCAACTACTTGCAAAGCGATTGGTTCGCCATCGCTTCTACTTGAGATGCAAAATCTGACAGGCTTCAACAATGGAACCTGTCAACCATTAGGGATCCTTCCAAATTTGCCTATAACTTTGAGAGGGAAAGCTGTTTATTTGAACATAATGGTAGTCCAAGGACCTCTAGATTACAATCTACTCCTTGTGTATGACTACATTTATAGCATGGGAGTCATTGTCTCCTCACTCTTTTGAGTAATGTGTTTTCTGCATGAAGTCAGAGTGGTCCAACTCATAGACCAACTTTCATTCCCCAGCTCACACATAGCTAATAGTCAAATGCCATCCCTAACTGGTCTTTTCACGCAAGGAATGTCTCACCAATATCCAGTCCATCCACCTGATGAGCGCGAGTAATTCGGTGAATATGACTGAAACCCAGGGGGCAAGAACCCTGGTCTGCTTCAGCAGAAGAACCCTAGGTATAAGGCGGGTTTTTGCGTAGGAATATGACTAGTATGACACACTCGTCTGTATTAGGAAAATGGGATTAGACTGGAATAAGATACCTCCATCAAAAGGTATGCCTTTCCTGAAAGAGCAAATGCTTTGTTTGCAAATTGAAGGGTAACTTGGAAACTCTACTTTGTACATTAAAAGGTATGCCTTTCCTGATAGAGCAAGTGCTTTGTTTGCAAATTGAAGGGTAACCTGGAGACTCTACTTCATTATACCTAGGGGAATGCAAACCTTTTCGAATGGAAGTGAAAAGAAACCATTTATTTTCTTAGTTTGTAGATTCTCAACCCTTTAAACTCGTAGGATTGGTTGTTCTTAGCTTACATAAAGAAAGGATACAGAGCAAAGTTTCGAAGGGTGCAAGCTCCTTAAAAATTGAACCTATTAGCGAGACATCCTTATTATATGACCGACACGAGTAGTTTTACACAAAGTTCAAGCTTGTTAAAAATTAAACCTAAGCAATGAACATACGTTCTGTTAGAGTTTAAGCTCATTTAAAAATGAACCAATCTTTGGTAAATAACCATTGTGAATGCATTATCATCAGCTTTTGAGCCTTGGTTGTGTTCTTACCATCACCTCCACTCTGTTTTAGCCGATCATACGCCTCCATTTGATTGTTTACCCTTTTGAGGAACAACTACGACGAGTGATTCCATTAGCCATCCTCGTAACACTGCCGTGATTGGAAAATTCCAAACCTTACCTGGAACCAACTGCTACCCGAAAATATCACTCGTTTCTCAAAAACGAGTCTCCTTTAAGCTCTTTTCATATGACTTGTAAAATATGAAAAGATTGTCGAGAAAGTGGCCTCTCCAGCTTGTTAAAGCTACCGGAAGTGCTATCCCTCCGCTAGATTTTAATCTTTTTGGACCTAAGGGATTATTACATAAAAAGATCGAGAGCTTGTCTCGTTCGGCTCATTAAAACTATCGAAAATTCATCCCTTTCGTATTATTTTATAATTTTTTGAACTTAAGGGATTATATGATGAAAAAGGATCACTGGAGTTTCCTTTCCATCCCTTTTCAGACTCTCTAAAATTGAAAAAGGACCGAGTTGTCTTTGTCGTTAAACTCGTTAAAACCAATAGCGACAAACTTTTCCATGTAGACAAGAATGAGTTTTATTGTCGTTAAGCTCGTTAAAACATAGTGACGGGTTTGCCCGAAGGGAAAATGATAGAACAAGCATATTTATAAGAAGAATTTCGGTGTAAATCACATATAGAAGATATTTGTCGACGTGTTTCGAACCAACCAGTGTGGTTCATCATCAGGACAAGTTGAAGAAACAGATCCAGTCCAGCAAGTTAAATAGTTTGAGCAGAGACTCCAACGGCTAACAAGATAAACGGCTAATTTGACTTGAGGCCCAGGTCAAATAATTAATATTATTATTATTTTTAGAACAAGCATATGTTATCCTCTTCAAGCTTGACAAAAATAAAGAGGTACTAGTCAACAATGACTGGGGAAAATTGGGAAGAAAACTTGAAGAAACTTTATTGGTAGCAAGTCGCTCTTTGAACATGACACTTTTCACTTCCATCACCATGAGTTGAGTTGGGTTGGTTATTCCGTTCACTGGTCATATTACCATTGGTCCACCGTACCATCCATTTTTGGGGTTAATGCTACCAATCCATTTCAGTGTCACCGATATGTTCAAGAGAAGTTGCTTAGAGAATTCACCAACCCAGCTTGTGTCTTATCCGCTACAATACCTTCACCCTTCATTCTTTCATGATGGCCACCCTGAACCCTATATCATCAGATCATTTTCACCTCCACAGAATCATTTTCTCTATTCCGTGTCGTAGATGTGGGATCCATTAAGGCCCTCCTACGACGGGTCACCTCTTGTCGACGACAGCTCATTATCAAAGAAGTCGACCTAGGAACAACACTTTCAGTACTTTGAAGCTTGCATGCCTCAATGGCAAGTTTCTCACTTCCGGAAATAGGTTTACATCAATGGCCTTTGACCGAAAGACTTTGTGTGGTGTTCAATGTCAAGTCCCATTTTTTACACCACGTGAATTGTACTGTCATACCTTGAAGGCCATCATCATTATCAGTGATTCCTCTTGCGCCTGTTAACAGCTTACATCATTGGCTGGTAATCAGGTGATGTCTTTCCATGTTCGACTCTAGAACATCTTTTCACATGGATCAACTTGTACTTCGGGTGAAGATTGAACAAGTTTGAAGACCCCAAATCTAGTTTCATCCATCCGGGCTGCGATATATTCAGGAAAATAAAGACATCTAATGTACATCATTGCTACACAGATGATCATCCAAATCAAAGGATGATGATTCTATCGGAATCATCAGTCTGCCATATAGACGGTTGTCTGCCCTATGTACATGAAAATGAATTTATAAAGCTGAGCATGGGAATGCCTGCCTTAGATAGATCATGAAAATATTATGAAGATAATGTATTGTATTGTATCTTATTACAGGTCACCTTCTAGTTCGAAAAACCTCGGATCCTCATGATAAAACATTTCACCTAACATCAAAAGATTTATGACCTCATGCTTTAGGGGGCAACTGTTATAAACATATTTGGGAACTACAACCCCAATCATATATGTCCATAAACCAGGGCTTTTGAGTCCCTAAAAGTGTTGTCTCACACCCTAAAGGAACAAGGTCAGCTGATTACATCATCTCCGAGAAGTTCTCCATGGAAAACTGCTCAGAACTGGTCAAAACTGGACCATACAGACTGCCCAGTGCTAAGGGTGCGATTCATCTCACCTGCCACATGCAAAAAGTGTGATGCATACTGAAGAGCCCTTCTATAGGGTGCGATGGGCAAGAGTAGACAAATGGCAGAGATAGTTTGCAAGGTGGATGATCATGGAATCTTCCAGAAACTTCTCCTGTGACACTTGCCTCTCTAAATTTGCCCAGGGATGAGTAATAGATCATGAATCTCCAAGTGGAACCAAGAACTATTAGAGAGAGGACACTAATCAAAATCCCATAAGCTGACTCACCCCTTGCAAACATTTATATATGGATCCCTCATCCCAAAGATCTTGACGCTGGAATTTTATATCTTGTAAGGAAGTGTTGTTGGTTTCCTGGTGGAACATCATAGTGTTGGGTGATCTAAGCTTTTCATGAGGTGAAGAAGGGATTTCATGCTAGGAGGATGATGATGGGTCCGATCAATGGGTTGTAATCCTCTCTTCTATGCTTTCTATTAATAAAGCTATTCAAGTTTTCCTCCACATTCTTGTATGACTAATGACATATGCATTTGTTTGGTCAATATATATCTAGTCCTATATTGTTTATGATTGTAGATCCTAGTACTTTGAAGGTATTATGCTACTTTGACTTTACAGGTACTCTTTGAAGTGGGGTAAGCAAGGAAGGAGTGGCAAAGATCTGTCAGAGGGGAGAAGGAAAAAGCAAGGAACTAAGCGAAAGATTGAGGTTGGTATTCTTTGCTCCTCTCCTATCTACTTCTCATAAAGGAAAACGAAAGTAACTTTAGTTTGTTTGTTTCTAAGATAACTACCCGT
>APFE031203889.1:0-16371 GCA_000404065.3 Pinus taeda | reverse complement strand
CCTTTTTAATGCAAAAACCTGGAATCATAATGCATTAGTCACGTAGATAAAGTGTCTAACCTTCTTCCTACAAACAACATGAATAAACTAAGAAATGCATGCATAAGAAAATAAAGATGAATGTTTTGAGCAAGTAAAATAGGCCAAAATGAGCCCAAATTGTACCAAAATTGGGGCTCATCATTATGGAGGTCCAAAAGTTTCGAATTTTTTCTTGTCATAGTTAATATACCACCTTTAGTTGTTTTCTAAACGGATGTGTAGATATTGATGATGGTGATCTCTTTATTAAGAAAAAGGAGGTATAATGCCATAATCATGATAGGGCAATTCAAGAAATATTCCAATGCCACATGCAGAGCCACTGCTACCAGCAGGCATCCATAGCCTCGACAGGGTTTCCTTTTGAACCTGTAGATGAGCTAGTGTCCTATGAATGATAGATCATATTATTATTTTAAATGATTTTTCTCAAAATTTCATTGTTTTGGTGTGGTGACTAGATAACAACAATGCCACTCACTAGATCATAACGAAATGAACAAGTTGGCTCATGAAGAGACCTCTTGTCCTTTTGATACTAGTGTCAAAGGCCATTACCTTGGTTTTGTGGCCATAGTGGGAATGTCACTTATGTTATTGTCCTATGATCATGGTAGGCTAACTTGTGATGAGACCCATATCCTTTGAGAATATCTAACTTCAAGTGTCATACTTTTTTTAAAATTGATCTGTTTATCATCAAGGGTGGCTCATCATCTCCATAAGAGTTTAAGGATGGCGGAAGGAAAAAAAAAATATGCCAAATAAAGTATGTATCAATCCTTTGTTGTGTTAAAAGAGAATCACCATTTTAAAGATGTACACAAAAGATGAAACTATTATGGTGGTGATAATGATGAATTGTTTATGATTCTTTCAGAAAACTCCGAATATAAAATAAATATTTAAATTGAAAGGATGTGCCAGAGGAAAAAAAAATGTTCTTCGTAGGATGTTAGATAAGACGTTATTCTTGACACCCTGATAGAGTAAAGATCAATGCTTTTTAAGTTCACTTTTAAAGATTCTCGTCAATTATGTGGAAAATAGAGACAGCTTGGTGTAAAGGGAATGACAACTATTCCAAAAGGAATCAGCAATCAAAGGGAACAACAGCGGCAATTAAAGGAACAACAAATTGTGCCGAAGGGAACAACAACTGTGCCGAAGGGAACAACAGTCATGACCAATGATGCCAAAATCTTGGGCACTAAGATGACTCTTTAAAATAAACTTAATCCTACCTTCATTAATCTTATCAACCTAGGATTTGTCTCTTATGTCAAGGCTATCAACACAATATATGCAAGAATAGACTCTTAGATTATGAAAGAGTGTGAAATTATTGCTACAAAAAAGTTACATTAAACATTATCCTAATTCAATCGTTGCAAAGACAAATGATGACAACAAATAATTACTCCTACAATTACAATCTTATGAAAGAAGACTATTTCAATTCATCAACCATTCTATCTATCCTTTAACAAATCCTATGCATAGGGAAGACTAGTAAATCACATGAATGCTTAAAAGTCTTACTTCTTAAAGATAACTTATGGAATTCACAAACTCAACCTTACATTCATGTAACACAATCCAATCAACGATTTTAGAAGATGCATAATAGAATTACAAGATACAAAATTCAATCGATTATCTACCACGAAAGAAAATGCAAGTGATAGAAACACAATTAATGCAAATGTGGAAAAGTAACTAACTAATAATGATACATAACAAACAGTAGAACCTCTGGTGGCTAGGCCCACGGTCTCTAGAAGTATTGTCTTATATAAATTCGTAACTGAGGACTAAGGTAAGATCTTGTGCAAATTCATTAACTTCAAAGAGTTTTACACAATGACCTTGAGAAAATTCAAATTTAGATTGTTTTGAGCAATATATAATGAAAAAGTATTAATCAAAAAGCTCCTCTGTCTTTTCACTTGTTGTCTTATATATTTCATTAAAAACTGAATATGGAGCTATCCTGAGAATCAACAGATTCTCGGGATTTCTCTTTTAACCATAAGATATTTGAATAGTAATGATAAGATTCCTTTGACTTCATTCTTTGATCACGCTGAGGCGACGAGCTGTAATTTGTCACAAATAAGGCATTCGCTGATCCAAAATCTTGCTCCAATATCTCGAGGGAAAAAAAATTGTTAGATTGGACTGATTTGCATAACAATTTACTCAAGTTATAACCTTTTTGATATCTAAAAGACTCAATCTAACTATACTATCTTCAACTCACTTTCATTATCCTTTTTCTCTTAAATTAAAGGCAAACTTCTAAAAAAGATAACGTTTATTTAAGGAAATAGGGAGAAGAATTATACCATTTTCATCCCCAAACCAGAGCCATAGAGCAAGTTAAAGTGTAGTGGAAGCACTTTGGGCCTAAAGAAGCTACATGGGAGATGGCGGATCAGATGCAGACCTTATATCCTTCATTCTTTGTTGGTTGAGGCAAAGTAGTTTTGGTTTGATGTTGGTATATGTTTTGCATATTTTTTGCTGATGTTTTGGTATATGTATGTATATGTATACGGATGTAAATAACACCATGAGCTAAGTTATAAATCTCCAATAAGCGGCATGAGTTTCATATCATTATGGTTGTGCTCTTGTCATGTTGTCATGATGTTTTTCTTTTGAGTAGGTCTTTCATTGTAAATATTGCAACGAGCTAAGTTATAAAGCTCCATGGGTAGTATGTTTGCTTTTAATTGGTTTTGCTGATTTCATGGTGTGGTTTAACACTAAGGATGGTGTTCCCCAAGGGGGAGGGTTCTGTAACATCCCTCGTGAAAATTTCATGTAATAAAAGTTAATAAAGGCAAAATAAGACCATGGAATAGGGACACTTATTCCAAGCTGAATGTTAGGAAAAATATCCTAGTGGAAATCATTGGATGTGCGTTTTGGCTAAGGAAAATTGGTAAAGGCTAAGGCAAAGGAATTAAAAGGTAAAAATGCATTTTTGGCATATTTATTTATGAAAATAAAGGAAAATAGGAGAAAAGTAAGGTGAAAGGTCACAAGTTGCATGTGAGGAGGAAATTGAAGGAAAATAGTGGAAAATGAAGAATATAGATGGCTTGTTAATAAAAAGGCTTCAGAGGATCAGTCGGTAACATTTTTGTTAGTTCGTGTTTGGAGATTTCTCATTATTCTCTCTCTCACTCTCTCACTCTTGGTCACTTCGAGTTTTCTTGGAGCACTCTAGCTTTGGATCAAGGAAGGAAGAGAAAGGAAAGGAAAGGAAAGGAAAGGAAAGAAAAACAAGGATTAAGGAAGAAGAAAAGGATAAAGAAGCTTCAACAAGAATACTCGCAAGTAACCTTTTGCACGTGTGATTTCCTAGCTGGTTTTGACATGCACAGGTTTGCATGTTGGTGTATGGTTCTCTTGTTGTTGGTGGCATGGTTTTGGCGGGTTATGACAATGGTTTTTAGTCTAGACTTTCCTTTTTCCAGATGCCATGGTATGTTGGATGTTTATCTTGGTTTTGAGATTTCGTTTTCCGAATGGATTTCAAAATCTGGGGCAGAGGTGGTCCCAAGGCTTATTCTCAAAGGCCAAGGAATCCCTTGATTTATTTTGGCAAGATACATGGTAAAGTCTGAGGGAGAAGTCTCAATTTAGGGCCTAGTGATTCGAGTTTGAATTTTGGTAAGCTTGAGAGACTGGTCCCAGTTTAGGGCCTAGTGATCTGGGATTGGATTGCGGCAAAGCCTAAGAGACAAGGAGACAAAAATTCCTCAAATATAGTGATGGATTCTAGATGGCATTCCAAGTTCGGTTCGGTTTTGATCAGAGCATCGGTTTGGTGTGATCATGGTTTGGTGAGGGTGGTGGTGGTTTAATCTCTAGATTCCCTTGGTTGTTCTATGATATCCCACATTCATGCTTGGAATATGGCACGAGGGTGACTAACGGAAAGAGAGATTTCATTCAGCCATGTTTATGGTCGAGTGGTATGTGGAAGTCTCGAACCCGGTCGAATTTTCCTATGATTAATAAAAGCTAAGTTATCTTACTTTTGCACTAGTTAATATGTGGATTTAATGGCTGTCATATCTATGATATTTATATGGTTTTATGTTGGTTATAAGCATGGTTAAATGACTAGTTCATGTCATGGTTATTTCATGTATTTACTTGTAATTGTTAAATGGATGGATGCAAGACCTTTTGATGATATAATAGTCCAATGGAGAAGGAGTTGATCGTTCTGGTTATGTTTCATAAGTTCTTTCAATCATTTATGCTTTGTCTTGTATCCTAGACCTGTAGGTTGCATTGATGCCAAGTGTTTGACAAAATGTCAGTCTCAGTTGGGGATGTTCAAGCCTAGTCATGAGGTTGATTTTTGATTTATCAATATTTTTATCATGTCTTTGATGGATTCTAAAGGTTGTAGCAAGTTTTGGGTAGAGGTCGGGATTTTAGGATAGAAAAGTGGTTCAAATCTCAGGGTCATTGGCACAGGTCTGTTGAGAAAAGTCCACAGTCGCTGGCACATAGGCCTATGACAATGAATTTGGGTTGTTGGACGTTGTCATGCCTGTAGCATGAGAGCGACCACGGGTTAACAGGCTTAAATCCTCTATGGGACTCAAGGACATGTTGTCTAAGTGATTGAGATGTCTCCTGAGGGTCTTATTGTTGATGTGGATGGGTTTGTTTGATATGTTCCATTAGTTCCATTTCCTTAAGGTCACCAAGGAAGTTGAATCCCTTATAGTAGCCTCTCTCATCAGATGTTTACCTCGGCTGGCCAGTTGCTTGGGTGGACCTGGGAGGAGGGAGTGTTACACAAGTGGAAATAGACATAACATTGACATGACCAAAACAAATAAGAGATGGCAACATTTAGGGATGATAGAAATCACTTTCTAAAACTAGGGACTCTTTAACACCATAACCTTAACCATCATAGCCCTCATGTATATACTATGCCACTACATTTATTAAAAGGAAAATGACTCAAAAAATCAAAATCATAAATGTTGAAATGATAATTATCAGGGTGAAAAATTAAACATGATAAAAAAATATTCCTACAAAAACTTACAAAAAAAATTCCAATATAAATTATATCAAGTCAAGATATTCCCTTTTCCAAAAAGTTATTTTCAAACCCAATTTCTCTCTCCTTATTATTCCAGTCATTAATATCCTTTGATTTGAATTCAAAATCACATGTGGGATATTTCCCCAACTTTGTGCTTATAATGTCTCTTGAAATTTCTTATTCATTTTTAGAGGGATGAAAAAGCGATGTATTTACATGAAAAAGTGATGTATTATTTTCGAGTTACCGAAACTTTATCAACTTCACATGTCATTACATTAGAAGTGTTCTTTATTTTCACATTAGAAGTTATTGCATCCGTTCTTTAACATTATATGGAATCTTTGACATAGGTCTTTCATATGGATAATACTACTTAATCTCGAGCAATGTTTTTCTTGAGAAGATCATTAATGCTTTGGGTAAGTTTATCACCCCCCATCATTTCTGCAAATGAAAAATTAAATTCCTAACACCCATGCTTGAAACTATATTTACGTTGATTAAAACTTTGCTTACCTCATTGTGTTGAACACTAAGAATATAGTTTTGATCCAATTAAATGGATTATGAAAATATATCATCTTTTGAACATTTGCATGTAGTGGTCGTTTTCATGCTCAGAGCTACGCTGCGTGAAATAAATATCAGTTAGTAAAATGGGCTTCGAAGTAAAAGATAAAATTAAAATGATTGGCCATCTAAAACACGTTCAAGTAAAAGATCGAATAAAAAAATAAAAATAAAAATTATAACAATCTAAAATACAATTAACTAATTTAAAATAAAAATTATAATTGTTTTAATTGATGATATAAAACCATTAATATTATTATTAGATTTGTTAATCTTTAAACAAAATATGAACAGATAAAAAAATAAAAGTAGTTAATAGTATTAGAAGATCTCATGATTTTTAAACAAATTATAAATGGATGTAAAACAGAATCAATATTGACATTACGCTAGAAATGTAAAGATGTTTTTCTTATTCTAGTAATTTTTTTTAATAAATAATTAATTGATTAAATTTTTAATTGACTATTATATATGTGATAATTTTGTTGTATTTAGTAATGACCGTAATTATAATTTACTACAATTTATAAATATAGGATGATTGGTAATTAGTATTAAAGGAAAATCAAGCTTTTAAAAATAATTTATTGATGGTTTATAAGAAGGTAGACTTTTTCTCTTATTAGATGCTTCTAGATTTTGGATTAGTAACTAATTTCCTTACATCTAAAAAAGATAAGTTCTTAGTCAATTAAAAGTATTGCGAGGTCTTATTCCAAGATTAAAGGACAATTTCAATCTAAATAAATTTACAAGACAATTTTTCTTGTTATAATCTTCAAATTTATTCCTAGAGGGGTCATGTTTTTTTAAATAATATTAATAATAATAATCATCTTATGGTCAGAAGTAGTTTTAGGTCTTATTCAAAGATTAAAAGGCAATTTCAACTCAAATATTGTTTACAATAAAGCTAGTGTCTCATGTGGTCATTTTTCAAAATTATTACCACTTTGATTATATGCTTTCTTCTTCTACTACTACTACTAATAATAAGAATATAATTTTAAAGTCATCACCAAACCAAACACTAAATTAGTGTATTAGATCATGTTTTTATAGAACAAGTGATTTTCTTCCTCATTTTGGTTTTACTACTAAAGTCTACCAAAAAATATATATAACTCTGCCTACTTTTAAATTTGAACCTATACCATTTTATGAAAAAAATACATATTCTTCATCATTAAAATTACCCAAAATACAAGTCTAACTTCTAATCCTAATGACTATATATTTTTTAACCATTAAAATCTCTTAAACTGTACTTCTAACTTCTAACCATAAAAACTATATATTTTAGTAACGTGACCACAATCATATATATAATAATACACTTTTTACTTTTTCCCAACAAAAAAAAACCTAAATATTGATTAAAATATAATTGTAAAGCTCAAAGGTCACGTCAACAGACCCTATAGGCTGCTTTTCCATGTCCAGTCTTTCAGGCCTTCTACACTTAGCTGGAAAATAAACTACGATAGAGGCTACCCTCTTCTTAGCTCTAGTCAAATTCTGCAAAACTGGGGTTTGACTATCACTTTCCTCTCTTGGTTGGCTATTTACTGGTTTAGGGGGAGCATTTCCCATGTTTGGCTGAATGTTTTCCATATCAAGATGAGTATTTTCTTCCTCACACATTTCTTGCACATATGGCGGGTCATTAGATCCCAAAAAATTGTCCCAACTTAATTTTGATAATGTCAATTCCCTATTGACTATCAATTTTATTAAATAATGGTCACTGACTATAGCACTTGGGTCCTTCGCTCTACCCAATCTACCAACAACTTCATGTAAAAGGAAATTCAGAAAGAAAGGCATGTTTAAGACCATTTTATGTTTTAAAGATGCAAGTAGTTTGAGATGGCATGGTCTTACCACATCATGGCAGCAGTCACATGTAATGTACCTTTGGATTATGTCTGCAAGCTCTTGCCATGGTTCTCCAAATGAAGCGGGGTGGAATCCTTTTCCTTTGCGGACCAATTCTTCACCAGGGTCTATAAACAATTCCATCGCACTTTGGAGTCTGATATGCTTGTCTATCCTTTTCTCTCCTTTCGTGAAGAGACCTGTAACTTTCGCCGGGATCATTTCATTGACTGGTATCTGCTTACCTTTAACCGTTGTGACTTCATTACTCAAATTCTATAAAAATTCTAAAGCCACATCGTTATCAATTTCCTGCAATCGGGTGAAATATTTAAGCCAACCCACCCTTTCTAAGATTCTTCAGGCTTGCTCAGTCACCCATAGTGAAACAAGCTCATTTCATATGGATTTATCCCCCATGGTTGCTGGTTTGGAAGAGATTGCTGCAAAGAAACTATATGCAAAGTTGTTTCAATCCAGAATTATTCTAATGGAATGAGCAATATGGTAGAGTAACATCATTCAGTGTGCTTTTATGTGACAGAACTTGCCATATTTGTTAATTGTGCTTAGTCACATCATGCACGTGTTATGCCTTACCCCCTCCCAATAGGAAAGGTCGACCACGACTGGAAAAGTTATGAAAGTTAAATGTTCACACAGAAGCAGTCATTATTGTGAAGGGGAATGTTAAAATCAGGCACCGCCAGATGGAAGAATTAATTAACCGTCATAAATGCGTGGATTTATGATGTACATTAATCATTAGGAACTTTTAAAAATCATGATTATAACGATATACCATGTGTTAAAAGATTGCCTTAATAAATAACCTTTGAAGATCATAATTGCATATATCGGACAACATTCCTTTATAAGTAAAATGCATATTACGGAGGTCCGAAAGTTTGGAATTTTTTCATGTCATAGTTAATATACCACCTTTAGTTGTTTTCTAAAAAGATAAGTGTAGATATTGATGATGGTGATCTCTTTATTAAGAAAAAGGAGGTCTAATGCCATAATCATGATAAGGAAATTCAAGATATATTCCAATGCCATAGGCAGAGCCACTGTTGTCAGCAAGTGTCCATAGCCTTGGCAGGGTTTTCTTTTTAACCTGTAGATGATCCAGTGTCCTATGAATGATAGATCATATTATTATTTTAAATAAATTTTGTCAAAAGGTCATTGTTCTGGCGTGGTGACTAGTTAGCAACAATTCCACTCACTAGATCATAACGAAGTGAACAAGATGGCTCGTGATGAGACCTCTTGTCCTTTTGACACTAGCGTCAAAGGCCATTACCCTAGTTTGGCGGACATAGTGGGAATATCACTTATGTTATTGTCCTATGATCGTGGTAGATTGGCTCGTGATGAGACCCCCTATCCTTTGAGAATATCTAACTTTAAGTGTCATAGTTTTTTGAAAAATGGTCTATTTATCATCAATGGTGGCTCATCATCTCCTTAAGAGTTTAAGGATGGAAGAAGGAAAAAAAAAGATTCCAAATAAAGTATGTATCAGTGCTTTGTTGTGTTAAAAGAGAATCACCATTTTAAAGATGTACACAAAAGATGAAACTACTATGGTGGTGATAGATGATGAATAGTTTATGATTCTTTCATAAAACTATGAATATAAAACAAATATTTAAATTGATAGGATGTGCTAGAGGAAAAAAATGTTCTTCATAGGATGTTAGATAAGACGTTATTCTTGACACCCTCATAGAGTATATATCAATTCTTTTTAAGTTCAATTTTAAAGATTTTCGTCAATTGTGTGGAAAACAGAGACAACTTGGTGCAAAGTGAATGACAACTATTCTAGAAGGAATTAGAAATCAAAGGGAACAACAATGGCAATTAAAGGAAAAAAAATTGTGCCAAAGGGAACAACAACTATGCCGAAGGGAATAGCACCTGTGCCGAAGGGAACAACAACTGTGCTGAAGGGAACAACAACTGTGCCGAGGGGAACAACAGTCACAACCAACGGTGCCAAAATGTTCGGAACTAAGATGACTCTTTAAAATAAACTTAATCCTACCTTCATTAATCTTATCAACCTGGGATTCATCTCTTATTTCAAGGCTATCAACATAATATATGGAAGAATAGACTCTTAGATTATGAAAGAGTGTAAAATGATTACTACAGAAAAGTTACTTTAAACATTATCCTAATTCAATCATTACAGAGACAATTGATGACAACAAATAATTACTCCTACAATTACAATCTTATGAAGGAAGAATATTTTAATTCATTAACCATTCTATCTATCCTTCAACAAATCCTATGGATAAGGAAGACTAGTAAATCACATGAATGCTTAAAAGTCTTACTTATTAAAAATAACTTACAGAATTCACAAACTCAAACCTTACATTCATGTAACACAATCCAATGAGAAATTTCAGAAGATGCATAACATAATTACAAGATATAGAATTCAATTGATTATCTACCACGAAAGAAAAGGCAAGTGAATAGAAACACAACTAATGTGAATGTGGAAAAGTAAATAACTAATAATGATACATAACAGACAGTAGAACCTCTCGTGACTGAGCCCATGGTCTCCAAAAGTATTGTCTTAGATAAATTCAATACTAAGGACTAAGGTAAGATCTTGCGCAATTCATTAACTTCAAAGAGTTTTACACAATGACCTTGAGAAAGTTCAAATTCAGATTTTTGTATGCAATATACAGTGAAAAAGTAATAATCAAAAAGTTCCTTTGTCTTTTCACTTGATGTCTTATATATTACATAAAAAACTGAATATGCAGCTATCCTGAGAATCAACAGATTCTCAGGATTTCTCTTTTAACCATAAGATAATGGAATTTTTAATGATCAATTTCCTTTTACTTCATTCTTCGATCACGCTCAGGTGTCGAGTTGTAATTTGTCACAAATAAGGCATCGACTTATCCAAAATCTTCCTCCAATATCTCGAGGGAACAAAAATCATTCGATTGGACTGATTTTCATAACACTTTACTCAAAATATAACCTTTTCGATATCTAAAAGACTCAAACTAATTATATTATCTTCAACTCTCTTCATTATCCTTTTTCTCTTAAATTAATGGCAAACTGCTAAAAAACATAACGTTTATTTAAGGAAATAGGGAGAAGAATTATACCATTTTCATGGCCCAACAAGAGCCATAGAGAAAGTTAAAGTGTAGTGGAAGCACTTTGGGCTTGAAGAAGCTACATGGGAGATGACGGATCAAATGCACGCTTTATATCCTTCACTATTTGTTGGTTGAGGCAAAGCAGTTTTGGTTTGATGTTGGTATATGTTTGGCATATGTTTTGTTGATGTTTTGGTTTATGTATACGGATGTAAATACCATCATGAGCTAAGTTATAAAGCTCCAATAAGTGGTGTGAGTGTCATATTATTATGGTTGTTATCTTGTCATGTTGTCATGATGTTTTTCTTTTGAGCAGGTATTTCATTGTAAATACTACAATGAGCTAAGTTATAAAGCTCCATGGGCAGTTTGTTTACTTTTAAGTGGTTTTGTTGAGTTCATGGTATGTTTTAACACCGAGGATGATGTTCCCCAAGGGGGAGGGTTCTGTAACAACTCTGGTGAAAATTTCATGTAATAAAAGTTAATAAAGGAAAAATAAGACCATGGTTAAGGGACACTTATTCCAAGCTAAATGTTGGGAAAATATATCGTAGTGGGCATCACAGGATGTGTGTTTTGGCTAAGGAAATTTGGAAAAGGCTAAGGCAAAGGAATTAAAAGCAAAAATGCATTTTTGGCATATTTAGCTATGAAAATAAAGGAAAATAGGAGAAAAGTAAGGTGAAAGGCCACAAGTTGCATGTGAGGAGGAAATTGAAGGAAAATAATGGAAAATGAAGAAAATAGAGGCCTTGTTAATAAAAAAGGCTTCATAGGATCAGTTGGTAACCTTTTTGTCAATTCAAGTTTGGAGCTTTCTCATTATTATCTCTCTCTCTCTCACTCTTGGTCACTTAGAGTTTTCTTAGAGTACTCTATCTTTGGATCAAGGAAGGAAAATCAAGGAAATGAAAGAAAAGGAAAACAACAATAAAGGAAGAAGAGCAGGATCAAGCAGCTTCAGCAAGAATACTTGCAGGTAACCTTTTGCATGTATGATTTCCTAGCTGGTCTGAAAATGCATGGCTTTGCATGTTGGTGTATGGTTCTCTTATTGTCGGTGGCATGGTTTTGGCGAGTTATGATAGTGGTTTTTAGCCTAGCCTTGCCTTTTCTGGATGCCATGGTATGTTGGAATGTTTATCTCAATTTTGAGCTTTGGTTTGCTGAATGGATTTCGGAATCTGGGGCAAAGGTGGTATCAAGGTTCATTCCCAAAGGCCTAGGAATCCCTTGACCAGTTTTGGCAGGATACATGGTAAAGCCTGAGGGAGAAGTCTCTGTTTAGGGCCTAGTGGTCCGAGTTTGGATTGTGGTAAAGATCAAGAGACTGGTCTCGGTTTAGGGCCTAGTGATCCAGGATTAGATTGCGGCAAAGCCTAAGAGACAAGGAGATGGAAAATTCCTCAAGGATAGTGATGGATTCCGGATGGAATTCTAAGTTCAACTCGATTGTGATCGGAGCATTCGTTTGGTGTGATCACGATTTGGTGAGGGTGGAGGTGGTTTAACATCTGGATTCCATTGGTTGTTTTGGATTGGTTGTTCTATGAGATCCCACATTCATGCTTGGAATATGGCATGGGGGTGATTGGCGGAAAGAGATATTTGGTTCAACCATGTCTATGGTCGAGTGGTACGTGGAAGTCTCAAACCTGGTCAGATTTTCCTATGATTAATAAAAGCTAACTTATCTTACTTTTTCATTGGTTTATATGTGGATTTAATGGTTGTTATAACTCTGATATTTATATGGTTTTATGTTGGTCATAAGCATGGTTAAATGATTGGTTCATGTCATGGTTATTTCATGTACTTGTAAATAATAAATGGATGGATTCAATCCCTATTTGATGATATAATAGTCCAATGTAGAAGGAGATGATCCTTCTGGTTATGTTTCATAAGTTATTTTAGTCATTTATTCTTTGTCTTGTATCTTAGACCTATAGGTTGCATTGATGCCAAGTGTTTTACAAAATGTCAATCTCGGCTGGGGATGCTCAGGCCTAGTCCTGAGGTTGACTTTTGATTTATCAACATTTTTATCATGTCTTTGATGGATTCTGAAGGTTGTAGCAAGTTTTGGTCAAAGGTCAGGATTCTGGGCTAGAAAAGTGGTTCAAATCTCAGGGTCACTGGCACAGATCTGCTAAGAAAAGTCCACAATCACTGGCACATAGGCCTATGAGAGCGGCTAGGGGTTAAAAGGCTTAAATCATCAGTGGGACTCAGGGACATGTTGTCTAAGTGGCTGACATGTCTCATGATGGTATTTTTATTGATGTGGATGGGTTTGTTTGATATGTTCTGTCGGTTCCATTTTCGTAAGGTCATCAAGGAAGTTGAATCCCTTATAGTAGCCTCTCTTGTTGATCCAAAATGGATCTAACATAGACTTCTAAGTCTAAAAATCTTCCTCACAGAGGAAAATGAAAGTCAAAGGATGCTCTTGGGAATAGTCTCATTGCATATATCTTTTCAATCTGAATCTACTACAATTTGAATGGACCAGAGTGGACTCCAGACGAAGGAGTTATTGCAAAAAGAAGATTGCCCATTATCCTTAGAAAAGGAAGCAATTTCTTATAAAAATGGACTTAAGGGCTCTTAAAGAAAATCACATCAGAAAAGGTTCAAAGGGAGGACTTAAGCAAAGGCAGAAGGACTCCCCGATAGCGATCTCCGATATATCACATCGGAGGAAGGCCTTCATGTGATATCGGAACCCAAGCAAAGCGACTCGCGATAGCGATAAAGCAGGATCGACGATCGGCATCGGCACTATATATATATATATATATATATATATATATATATATATATATATATTTATATATATTATATATATATATATATATATATATATATATATCGCATCGGAACCATACAGTGGACGTCGCATAGACCTCGGGCCATTGGACATTCCGATATGTGATATGCGATGTGCCGATAACTCGATCGAAGATCGGGATCACAACCATAGAAAGGGTCGTTGATATATGCCTATTGCAATTGCAATATGCGATTGAGGCACAGACCCGATGAGGTTTATAAACGTGACTGCATATAATTTGAAATCCAAATTTGCAGATTTTCTTTGTATTTCTGTGTATTTGGGTTTCTTGGCCTTACACCTGTGCAATTGCAATATTGCAACCAAAGGTGGACCCAATGGGATTATAAGCACGATTTCATATAATTTGAGATCTGGCTTAAAGACTCATGATGTGTTTTCCTGAGTTTTCCTGTATATTGTCGTTACATGTTCAAATTCGGGATTTTTGTAGGAGGAAGGCAAAACGATTGGGTTACCCCGTGTTGTCGTTCCTTTCAATTGGAAAACATATTCTTTGTTCAAACGATCGGTCTTCCATGCTTTTGGGGGAAAAAACAAATGTGTTATAAAAACACATAGAACACAATTAGCGTAGATTCGCAGAGGCTGAGAGATAACACAGAGAGCACAATTGAGAAGGGGTCGCTTGGAGGTTGAGCAAAACCAGAAGCTCGTGAAAGTCGAGAAGCCACCAGAGATTGGAGCGATGGCAAAGGGGTGATTTTCCAGAGAGCAGAGCGCAGCAGAGTTGCAGAGCGCAGAACGCCAGAGAGTTGTAGATTCGCAAAGTGCCACCAGAGGTTGGGAGGACATCAAAAGAGCCACCAGAGGTTAGAAGCTTGACAGAGCCAGATCCGAGAGCCAGATCCGAGAGCTAGAGCCGAGAGCCAGAGCTGAGAACAAAGAGTCGAAATCTAGAGCCGAGAGCCAAGAGCCGAGAGCCAAGAGCCGAGAGCCAGAGCCAAGAGCCAAGAGCTGAGAGCCAGAGCCAAGAGCCAAGAGCCAAGAGCCGAGAGCCGAGAGCCGAGAGCTAGAAAGCCAAACAGCCAGGTATAAAGATGGCATTCTAAGCCCATTGGTTCATTTGTAAACTAATGGAGTTAAGTGTAGCACTTGTAAAAGAATTGAAGCCATAATCTCAAAGAGCCTAATCGAGTTGATTAGAGCTCAAGGAGACGTAGCCCAAGATATCAGGATGAACTCCATATTATATTGTTGTCTCATGTGTTTGCTTATTTGCTACATTGTATTTACTGTTATGTGTGTTTTACATCAACATAACCAAATGTACATAAGCACTTGAACAATATAAAAACAAACACAAGCATACACCTCTTTCAAGCACTTTTAATTCCACAAATTATCAATCATAAGCTAGATCTTGGCAATATATAAGCTTTGGAGTGGGAGAGGTTCTTGTAAGTTTGACAAAAGCCTTTAGTACCCCATTTCAGATCACTCGTCACATGTTTACCTCAACTAGCCAGTTTCTTGGGTGGACCTGGGAGGAGGGAGTGTTACACTAGTGGACATAAACATAACATTGACATGACCAAAACAAATAGGAGATGACAAAATTTAGGGATGATAGAAATGACTTTCTAAGACTAAGGACTCTTTCACACCATAACCTTAACCATCATAGCCCTGATGTATATACTACGCCACTACATTTATTAAAAGGAAAATGACTCAAAAATCAAAGCCATAAGGAATGAATGTTGAAATGATAGTTGTAATAGAACATGCTACAAAGGCATGGATTCAAAATCATATGTAGATATTTGAAACATATTTTTTCTATTAATCAAGATGATTAAGGTTATTGTTTCATAAGATAACCTACCCTAATCTACAAATGACCATGAAAGCTAAATGAAGCAATATTTCCAACACCATTCAAAGGCCAAAATGAAACATATATTCAGCCCTTGTGCTTGATGATGAACTAAAATAAAGATATTGTGAAATGCTTTGTTGTAGATCTAACTTGGAAATATTATAGATCTGATATGAAAATATAAGACAATGCAAATAAACCCAAGAAATAATATGAAATGATTCTTTATTGATCAAACCCTTAAGGTAGGGCAACACCATACATTCACTCCTTAAGGAAGGAGAACACTCCACAAGCCATATGCCTGTTCATACAATATTCCTTGACACAATTCCTTGACGTCCTCCATGTGGAGTCTCTAGCCTCTATATAGGCCTCATACATACAATACCATGGATCATTACCATGGTTCCCTCATACCATCGACTAATACCATGGGCCCATTATATTATTATTAACTACTTGTGGTCTCTTACATGATATGGGTTAACCACCTTATTTATTACTATGGCCCATCCCATTATTACATTATTACCTTGGGTACCTCCCCTTTGTACCCCATATTACCCCCCCTAGGTATATAAAAAAATTCTCCACTTTTTTGCCCAAGAAAGTGCTCTGATACCACTTGTTGTAGATCTAACTTGGAAATATTATAGATCTGATATGAAAATATAAGACAATGCAAATAAACCCAAGAAATAATATGAAATGATTCTTTATTGATCAACCCCTTAAGGTAGGGCAACACCATACATTCCCTCCTTAAGGAAGGAGGACACTCCACAAGCCATATGCCTGTTCATACAAGAATACTTCTCTTCATATCTCTCCATGTGGAGTCTCTAGCCTCTATATAGGCCTCATACATACAATACCATGCATCATTACCATGGTTCCTCATACCATCAACTAATACCATGGGCCCTTTACATTATTATTA